>PVIR01011530.1:0-46935 GCA_004026965.1 Petromus typicus
CAACAATGTGGGAAAAAATCTTTACCAGCTGTTCCTCAGACAAAGGGCTACTATCTAGAATATATAAAGAGCTCAAAAAAATCAACCCACCCAAATTTAAAGACCCAATTCAAAAATGGGCATCTGAAATGAACAGATATTTTTCAAAGGAAGAAATAAGAGCAGCTAAGAAGCATATGAAGAAATGCTCAACATCATTAGTCATTTGAGAGATGCAGATGAAAACAACACTGAGATTTCATCTCACTCCACAAAGAATGGCTGCCATTTCAGATTCAGCCAACAGCAAATGTTGGCGAGGCTGCAGAGAAGAATGAACCCTTCTCCACTGTTGGTGGGACTGTAGACTTGTACAATTCCTGTGAAGGTCAGTTTGGAGAATCCTCAAAAAGCTAGGATTGAAGGTCCCATTTGACTGGGCCATCACCTAGCTAGGTATATACACACAAGAATTAAAAGACTCATATCACAGTGACATATGTGCACCCATGTTTATAGCAGCCCAATTTGTGATTGTTACATCTTGGAAACAACCCAAGTGTCCATCAACTGGAGACTGGATAAAAAAGCTGTGGTTCTTCTACAGAATGGAGTATTACTCTGCCATAAAAAATGATAAGTTAGAATCATTTATACTTAAATGGACATACCTTGAGGATATCCTCATAAGTGAAGTAAATAGGTCACAGATAGGTATACATCACATCTTTTCTCTGGTATGGGAAAATAAAGATGTAAATGAGTCCTAGAATTGTATTTTATATATTGTGAAATAGAAAATGCTCAAAGTAAAATAGGGTGAAAGGGGTAAAATAATGAGATTATAACAAAAAAGTAAGGAAACAAATTTTATGTATATATGGAGGGGTGGTAGGTTGGGTAGGACTTTGGGAAAAAATGAGAATTAAGTTGTGTCTTATACTGGTACAAATCCCCATTATGGAGTGCAATCATGATGCATATATGTAATGTACCAATAAAGATTTTTTTAAAATTTAAAAAATTAAAACAATAAAATAAATGGACTCAAATGTAAAAAAAAAAAAAAAAAGAAAGAAAGAAAGAAAAGGACTTGAAGAAAGGAAATGAGGCATGTTTCAGTCTAAATAGAAATCATGGAAATTAAAAAAAAAAACACTTATTACAGAGTCTTGGTGTGAACTTTATGCAATAGATTAGATACCGCTAACAGAGAATTAGTAAATTAGTAGAATCAGAGATTTTAACCTAAGGAAGAATCAACAAAGTAAAAAAATAAAGAAGGATTTAAAACAAATTAATTCAAATATTTCAAAAGAGAAAAGAAAGTGAAAATGAATGATTTAAATAAGAGAAAATGCACACATTTCAATCTAAATGGAAATGAAAAGTCAATACAGAATCTCAGTGTATGTTTTATACAGTAGATTGGACACAATTAACAGTGAATTAATAGACTGGAAAATTTTACATAATTATTCAGAAAGATGCATAGAGCAGTTAACAGATGAAGATATAAAGAAGGTTAAGAAACCATAGTACACTGACTTTTAGTATAGCAGCATATAATTCAGTAACTGATATTCACAATCATGTGTAATTAGTTCCCATTGAGAATGTACTACATATTTTGACTTGCAACCAGTACACATTGCTGATGTTACACACTCTCATTTCTCTGATTATGGGAAGAAGGTGTGATTTCAGTGTTGCTAACAACTTCTTTCTTGCTGACTTTGATAAAGCAAGTTGCCATGCTGTAGGTGTGGGTGTGAAAGGGAAGGCCTCTCTTCAAAAGCCAATGAGGAACTCGAGCTTCAGTCCAAAGCTTTCGTGTAACTCAACTGACAGAAAATCTAAACAAAATAGATTCATTGAGTTGATACTGTGGGAAGACACAAGCAGGAGAGATTTAATGTAACTATATTTTTAGTAGGAATGTATGGAAATGCCCTCATTTAGGTAGAGAAATATGAGTGTGGGGCATCTAAAATATGTAGAACCAAGAGTGTATAGATAACATATTTATGTGGATCTCAGGAGAATAATATGAACTCTAGAGAATTTGAGATAAATTCTTAAAATCTATAAACCCTTAGATGTGAAGATAAGCAATGAGATTGCCTAGATAAACTTGTGGAATGAGATGAACAAGAGGAGATAGGAGATATCCGGAAGGATTTGTTATCTTTATTGAGGTCTCTTAATTATCTGCAACTCAAACAGAAGATAATTCAGTAAAAAAGAAATGTCAATTCAATTGACAAATTTTTCATGGTTTTCATATTTTTTTAAAGACAGAATTTTTTTACCACAAGGACAATGGCAGACTCATTGGGAAGTAACAAGGACAGGGATTTTCAGAAGTGATATATTTGGGTCGAAGACAGCTAATACTAAATCTATTTTCCAGTTGTTCTATAAATATATTGGTAATGGTAACCCAAGAAGCATCACTATAATAATGTTCAATTTAACATGCCTAAAATATCAACACTGACCTCTCCTGATAAATGCTACAGCCTTCCCAAGATAAGACAATTGAGGGCTGTTCAGTTAATTTTCCAAAGAATAACATTTGCTCACTCTTATTAATCTTAGTAGGAAACTACACTCATGCTTTGAAGGAGTCCATTACAGCTCTGAATTTATATAAACTAGCTTTATAAAATTCCTTTGCATGTCTTTCTTTTTGGGGGTCAATATATGTCTATTTGTGTTTGTATGTGCACACATTTGTTTTGTGGCCTGACAGTAGTGACAAAAATGTTCACTCCTTAAAGTAGATCTCTATCATAAGAAGTAAAAAATAAATCAAGGTTTATATCAAATGACAAGAACTGCATTTATTAAAATTATAAGCTTAGATAAACCTCAAAAAGACTTAAATGTACTTGTAATTGAAATAACAGCTTTTTCCAGTACTGGTTTCCCTAAGATCCAGTCTACAGTTACTGGCCACCACTATGGTAAAGCTGATCTCACTAGGTGGTGCTACAACATTCATTAATACTGAACACTCCATGTATTTGACCAGTGATGTGTCTAATCTAGCTACAATAAAAGTAAGGAAACTGTCTTAGTTACTTTTCTCATTGCAGATACAAACTACCCAACACCCACAAGTTAAGGGATAAAAAGTGAGTTTGGCTCACAGTTTGCAGAGGTCTCAATCGATAGCTGTCTGACTCAACAGGAGGGTGGCTGGGCAGAGAAGAAACAGTTCATGGCAGGCGGAAGGCAGCAAAGTAAGCAAGGGACAATACCAACCTCTCTGTCCCTTATATTGTATCCACTGGGATTTGGTGTGGTGCCAAACCAGTGAATTGCTTTAGTAGTCACCTGCCCTTAATCCAAACACTGCACCATGAATCAACCACACACTCATGATTGAGCCTCTTCTGAAAAAGTTTCACCTCTGACCATGCATGGCATTGGGAACATGTAGACACATGCCATATCAGAAACCAAAAGCAAAGTCATGAGCCCATTTTTACAGAGTCATCTGTACAATTCTCTGTTTAGGGGAGGACTTAAATCCTGTAAGAATAGGGACAATCTTAATTGAGCCACCTTTTAAACTATCCTTGTATGTTCCTCAGTATAAACACTTTTCACATTTTGTTTTGTTGATTTGTTTTGTTTGGTGCTGGGGATCCAAGTCAGAACCTTATGAGGCAGACACACTACTACTGAGATAAATCCTGAGGTTCGACATTTTAAAAATATATTCCATGAGGAAATAACAGGTCCTATTCCCACTCGCAAGTCAGTGTAAAATATCAAGAATCCCTCATTTTTCTTCATATCTCAAAAGTTGAGCCATACAATGAAAACCTTACTTTGGAGCCATAGGATTGAGAAACACTTCAATGTTATGTTCTATGAGCTGGTGGTTAAAAATTGCAATGGAAGTATTAGCTTTATATTTTCTGATTTTTATCCAGCTTTAACAGAGTTATTTTTTAATTTAATACAGACCACTTATGGAGTGGAACATGATACAATTGGAGCAACATCCTTTGGGGCAATGTAAATAGACATAAATTTTGAAGAAAGAATGGCTTCAAACTCTACTGGAAGAAGTGGGAGTTAGGTCAGCTGAGACTGAAGTAGTCAGATGCCCCCGATTCAGTTTCTAAAGAGAAGAGCCCAAGAATGCTGGGAAGAGAGCACGGCAGGAGTGAATGCTCCTTCCTATGTGTTAAACTCTGCACAGTCTTTAGAATAAGAACTTCATCAAAATAACCCTCTGAAGAAATGTGAGAAAATTGCTAATGTGGCTAGAAAACTGAGGAATATTCATCTTTTAGAAGTCATAGGAATTGAGTCTATATATACTTAGTGAGCAATGAAACAGTATATCTGGAAAAGCTAGTTTTTAATATGTTAGGCATTGTTGTTTCAACATTTAAATGTAATTACTTATAATTATATATAATTATTTATATTTATAATGGTTAGAAACTACCTCCATTGACTTTTTTTTTTTTTTTTTTTTTTTTAGATAGGGTCTTGGTTTGTAGTTCAGACTGGTCTTGAACTGAGCTTCAAACTCAGAAATTTTTCTGTCTCTGCCTCCCAAGTGCTGGAATTACAGGCATGAGCCACCATGCCTGGCATTGTATATGTGGTGATTATTGCTGTTGGGTGAGTTACCATGCTCAGCACTGTTTGTGGTTACCTGGGATTGAACTTGGGCCCTTGCACTTGCAACACAGGTGCCGGAAGCACTGAGCTAAATCCCCAGCCTCTCATTGACTTTAATTTTTTTTCCAGTACTGGGGATCAAACTCAGGACCCTATATTTGCACAGCAGGCAGAGTATCACTAAGCTAAATCCCCAGATCTATTTCCATTGTTTTTATAAAAGAATTCTCCAGCTCTCTGGAAAGGCAGGTGCTAACTTCATAGCAAACTATCTTTTTTTAAGACTAAGTCTCATAGGAGGTAAGGATTTATGTTAACATCCAGCAAAGTGAACATTAGAACACAAGAAAAATTAACACCCTGACATGGTAATGATACTACACAGATATAAATGGCCAGGCATTCAAGTAGGAAGGGTGAAGAAAGAAGTCCACCGTCAGCCTCTGGACAAGAAATCCTTGTCCGGCTCTCCTTGGTCTGGGTTTGGCTATTTGAGGGGCACATGGCAGGTTCTCTAGGTTCACACATGTACCTCACCCTGTCCTGGTCCCTTTGCCTACCATTTGAAATGAATGTCACTTAGGTAAGGCTCTGCTCCCTTGGGATTCTTTTAAAACATGAAAATTCACTGCGGACATACCATAAAAAATAACTATTATTACACAGAACAGTTTGTTGTGTTGCACACATTCTAAAATACATTTAGTTGAGAAGAGATCTCTTCCAGAATGAGAAGCACGAACTGAACTTTACCTGAGAATGGGGAAGAAAGAGTTGGAGATGGAGGCTCAGATTGAAAACACTGACCAGGAAGTCAAATTTCAGGATAAGAGGTATGGGGAGAGACTGATAGATGCTTTCCCAGAAGGGTGCTTACCATTGCAGTGCCTTTAACTGTGGGGATATTTTTCTTCTATATATTCTGTTTTGCGTTTTTTTTTAAGTAGCTTGTTGGAATACAATTCACATATCATTCAGCTTACCAATTTAATATGTAGAGTCTAATGGATTATTTTTAATTTGTTCACAGAGTTGGAAAAATACCCCTGCATTAATTTTAGAACATTTTTATTTCTTTTACTACATAACCTCAGGAAAAGTCACTCCACACAGCTCCCCAACCTCTTCTCCTTCTGACTTCTCATCATGAGCGTTAGGGAATCACTTTTCTACTGTTTGGACCTATACATCTTCCCACCGTACTCTTCAAAGTTTTTTGCTATCTAATATATTATTTTCCAGCATGCCCTTCTTTCTTTGTCTGCATCTGGTACCTACCATTGTCCTACTTCTGTGACATCTACTTTTTTTTATTCCACATATGAATGAGATATGGTATTTTGTTTATTCACTGACAATTACGAGCATTTTTCAATAGATAAGGCAAAACTTCTACTTTTATTTTTTAAATAGAATCAGGCCAATTTTATTTCCATTGCACACATTCTCACTAAAGAAAGATTTGTGGTGATTTTTTTAAAGTAACCTAATATTTAGTATATACTTGTTTCACTTTTATATGGTCATTTGGCGTTTTGTTTTGTTTTTCTGGTATTAGGGATCTATACATTTCTTCTATTGTATTGAAATATAGGACCAATAAAAATTTTATATGCTAATATAACAGCTACTAAGTATTGAATATATTCAATTTTTCAGACTCCATGCTGTGAGGTATTATATGTCAGGTTTTATAATCCTCAAACCACCTGGTGAGAGTTACAATTGTGTTGAACCTACTTACAGCTGAGTTAAGGGAGTCACAGAGTTGAACCAATAAATGACAGAAGATGAAATTCAAATCTAGGAGGCCAATTTTAGAGTTCAACTTTTTATTATTGTGTTTCATGAGTTAGGGCCTATTTCTGATTGTCTTGAAATACAATAGTGCCATTCCAAAATATATTTTCTATTGTCTAGTGTGAGATGATTATCTTATAAAACAAGTGAAAAAGAATTTAACATATCACAGGAATGTAGGAAACATTTTTCATTTTCCCTTGCTGTTTTGTAAAGAAATATTTATCTCTTCCTGATGAAATCCAATGTTTGTTATAAATGGAGACTTCTTTATTGTATTTTCATAGATTATTCATATATAATAAACTTTTAATGCATGCTCAGATTTAGAAGTTGCAAATAGCATGATTCAATTGAAAACTCAAACATTCCTAACACCAGAAATTCCAAGGCTGAGGAGAGAAAATACTCAAAAGTAATGCAGGACATACTTATATGTAAAATAAATAGGTGATAGATATGTAAATATCATATCTTTTCTCTGGTATAAGAAAATAAAGATGTAAATCAGTTCTAGAATGTATGGTAAATATCGTGAAATAGAAAATATTCAAAGGGAAATGAGGTGTGGGGTAAACAATGAGGGGGAAAATAATGTGATAGTAATAAAGGAAATAAAGCTTATATATATAGGGGGCTGAGTGGTAGGGAGAGAAAGGGAACGGGAAAAAATGAGAATTAAGTTGTGTCATATACTGGTACAAATTCTCAATGTTGAGTGCAATCATGATGTGTACATATAATGAACCAATAAAAACTTGAATTAAAAAAAAGTAATCCATTGACAGCAGATGGGAAATCCTAATGCTCTAGAGATAAAAAGATGCCCAGGAATCCCAAGGGCCATGCCCTCTGGACCCTAGGCCAAACTTATGAGCAATTCTAACTGTCAATATGGAGAGATTCTCCACAATCATGAGATATTCAGAGGCATAGAAATAGTTGCTCAAGTGTGTCCTTGGATTTGCACAGAGAAGGGAAGCACAGTGGAAAAGTTTCTGCAAATGAAATCTAAGTCTCCTGGTAGACTCCAAATCTCCAAGTGAGGCACAATAAATCTGCATATTGTCTTGACGCTTGAGATAAAATCAATAGAGAAGAGACACGCTAGATCAGGTATGCTTGAATAGCCTTGGTGTTAGAAGAGCAGTGATAACTTGAGGTTGTATTTGACCTCCCCAATATATATTCTTTCCATTTCTAATCCTCTTCCTGTTACCCCCTTATATATAGTTTATATAGTGGAATAGAAAATATTTAAAAGGAAAGAGAATGTAGGGGTAAATAACAAGGGGAAAAAGAATGTGATAGTAATTTTAAAAAAGGAAACAAAGCTTATGTATATAGGGGGTGTGGGGTGCAGGGCGGGTGGGGAAGGGAAAAACTGAGAATTAAGTCATGTCATATTCTGGTACAAAGTCTCAGTGTTGAATGTGATGATGTACCAATAAAGTTTTGAAATTTAAAAACATAGAAACAAACAACGGGGAGCCTGCGACACAGGCCTGGAGCGCACTGTTCTAGAAGGTCCACACCCCAAATGTAAACCGGAGAGCCTCAGTGGGTCAGCAGGGGATTGCCAGAGCATCCGACAACAGAAGGGAGATGTGCAGAGCTGTGACTGTCATCCAGGGCCACAGGTTTGAGCTGCTTACCTTCTGCAGGTCCCTACAGGAGGATACACCTAGCACACACTTGGCTTACCCACTAAACTAGGCAGTGAAAGAGAACTAGACATTTCAGACTCCTTATACAACATTTTAACTCACCATTAGGTAAAACCAAAAGAGAATTTTGTATTTCATGCCCATTTCAATAGAGACTTGCTGAGGATATGATAATAGAACCAATGTTTAGAGAGAACTCTTTGGTAAGGTATTAAAAGAAAGACTGGAGGGATAGATCATTTTAGAGCTTTACAATCTAGGAGAAATCTGTACATATTTCAAGGCTCATGTGGCAGAGAAAACTGTGCGTGGAAGGCCTACTTGGTAAAAAAAGCAGTGGGAATCCATTCTATTCCATACACGTGTGCTTCTTTAGCAATGGATAAAAATGAAAAAGATTAAAAATTATTCCAAGGGCCAGGGATTTAGCTCAATGGTTCTGGCGCTTGTCTTGCAAGCACAAGGACCCGGGTTCAATCCCGGGTAACCACATACCTATACTGGGTGTGGAGACTCACGCCCAGAAGCAACCAGTACCACATACCACAGTGCCGGGCATGGTGGCTCATGCCTGTAATCCCAGCACTCAGGAGGCAGAGGCAGGAGGATTTCTGTGATGAGTTTGAGGCTGAGCTCAGGGCCAGCCTGAACTCCAAAGTGAGACCCTGTCTCAAAAAACCTAAAAAAAAATTATTCCAAGACACTAGTTGGATATTTATCATCCAAACTCTCCAGCTTTTAATCAGACAATATCTAACAATTACATGGCACTTAGTGGAGAGTTTACATGCTTTATCTCATTTAATTTGTAAGTACCACAGAATCCTTTTGAAAGTAATCTAAAAATATGACATTTCTCCCTTTTATTTCAATTTAATCTTCTTTATTTAAATTATTTCACTTTCTTTGGTGAGGGGGAAGAAAAAGAAAACCTATCTCAAGCCAAGAAAGTAAAGTAAATGTCTTAAAATGTAAAACCAAATTGTATTAACAAGTCAATGTTTTTCAACTTAACTCAATATGATATATGCGGTATACTTCATACTGAACATCTTTCCCAGGAAAATAAATTTACCCAGTAATGTTAGTCAACTCTGAAAACTTATGCATGTCACTTCATTTTTCCTTCAGTCTCTATCAGGAATGGGGTCATTATTATGGTTAAACTACTATAGAATCCTTTTTATTTGTTTGTTGTTTTGAGACAAGGTCTCGATTTGTCATTCAGGGTGGCCCTGAACCCAGCCTGTACTCAGCAGTACTCTTCTGCTTCTGGAGTACTGGGGTTACAGGCATTGTTGTATATGGTTACTGGGGATCAAACTCAGGACCTTGTACTCACAAGGGAAGCTTCAGAACCACTGAGATAAATCTCTGGCCCAAAGCTACTATAGAATCTTGTTCTGTACATATTGTTTCTTAGGCCAGTGAATCATACTATGAGTTGCTTTTACTCTGTGTTCATTCTCAAAGAACCAGTAGTTTTTTACTGTGTTAGAACATCATTTTCTTTGAAGGCAGAAAGTGAACTCTAGGTCTGAACTCAGAAAAAATAATTCATGCCCCACTGCATTTGACATTTGGTAGAGTGAAAAATTGATGCAGACTGTTGCTCAATGTAAACAATTAGGTCTTCTTTGCTGTTGGTTTGTGAAGCTGCAATTCTAATGGGTATCATCATTCTAATATTTGAAACCAAATGAGATTTGATTATGAGGAAATTTTAGATACTCATTATGAGTTAAAATGATTTAGATGAAAAGTGGTAATGTTCATAATATAAATTTGTTAATTGTCTTTAAGAGGCAAATATTATAACAGCATGCACTTACAGTTACATGGTACATAAGCATTAGGAAATGTGATTTGAAATAATCATTCACCATTACATCTTTTTTTTTCTTTGTTTGGAGACAGGGTTTCACTTTGTAATTCAGGCTGGCCCTAAACTCACTGTATAACCCAGGCTAGCCTCAAACTCAAAGCAATCCTCCTGCTTCTGCCTCCTAAGTGCTGGGATTACAGGCATGCGCCAGTACACCAAGCACTGTGATATGTTGTACTGGGGATTGAACTCCAGACCTTGTGCTTGCCAGGCAGATGCTGGCACCACTGAGCTAAATCCCTGACCCATCACCATTGGTAAAAAAAAGCAGTGGGAATCCATTCTATTCCATTCATTTCCTTTTTTAATGCTATCAAAATTCTTTATCTTGAGGAACATCAATGAATTCTAGGTATGTCAGCTTTTGTAGTGCTTTGAAGAATTTTCAAATTTCCTTTTCAAAGAAAAAATGGCTAACTCTTGAGAATTTAACTCCCAAATAACTTTTAAGAGATTTAATAACAAACATTGTAAAATATAATAGCCACATTATAATTAACACTAATGGCAATGGATTAACTTTTTATCCTTGATTCCTTTATTCATAAAGAGTGACTTCTGTATGATTCATAAGACAAACCTTACTTTTCAGATGTGAGCATATTTCCCATAAGAATGTGTGGGGCACAAAAACTTTATGGTTCTATGAAGACAGATATTTACTATTGGAAGATAAATAGATAATAATCAGTGTGGGAGTCTGGAGAAATTGACACAACCAGAACCCTCATGTTGAACTCCAATCCCCCCTGGATCCCACAGCAAAAGGATTAACAAGCAACAAACAAAGCCCAAATCTTGAGAAAAAGGCTGAGCCCAGGCTCAATTCTTGCTACTCTGAGCAGCAGCAGCCAAAAGCTAAATATTGCATCAACAGAAGAGGGAGCAGAAGAGCCCATAACCACTGAGCTTGCTACACCTTTATTTGATATCAAGACTTCACACCCATAATTCTAGCATGCAAAAAACAGGGCAGTCCCACAATAATTCCTGTAGTTTAAGATCACTAGGGCAGGGCACACACCCTTAAATCCCAGGAAGCCCCAGTAAGTTTTAAGGTCAATAATCCTAGTGCAGCAATTCCTGTAGTTAAAATCCCCCAGGGTGGGGCAGATGTCTGCAATAATCCCAGTAGTTGATCCCGCAGGGAAGGGCGGTAAGTCTAATTAAATAAGTCATAAATCTGAGTAAGTCATCTGCAGTTCCTGACAAATCATAGTTAGGAGTCCTGAATCTAGTCTTTAGTGCCTAACTTTTGTATTATATTTCTTTTCTGACCACACGATCTCTTTAAAACAGAGAAATTATCCTAAATTTTTTTCTAAAGTAGTATTAGAAAATCATAGAAAAATACATAATGAGTTCAGTGCACAATGACACTACAAATAGCACTGTATTCACGAAACACAAACTCGTAAGCTATGTTTAAGTGAAAACTTCTCTGACTCATCTCCATTTTTTGAAATCACAAAGGCAAATTAGATCGAGGGGACAATAGTAAAGGCAATTCTCCTAATTATGGCCATGACAAGAGATATAATCTGTCAGTATAATATAATTTATCATAGTTTATTTTGTCACATGTACCCAGAATGTAATTCATCAGACATTTCTTAATCCTATGCTAGATAATGAGGTCAACACTAAAGAAGGGATATTTAGCATTATAAATGACAATTCTGTTATTGTTGTTAAAGACCATCAATATATAGATGAAGTCTATTGATAAAGGAATGCACCTGGACCAAAAGGAAAATATAGTAGTTTCTTGAAGTGGGCTGTTGAAGGGTTCTTAAAGTAGACAATGGCAGAACAAGATCTGAAGTTGTGGTGAACTGTCTGGAAATAGAAGATGAGTCTAGGTATTTAAGGTAAATGGAATAGTATGTGAAAAAAGGATGGAAGACATAGCAAATCAAAAGCAGTATCAACTTACATGATAACTTTCAAGGGAGGACATTATGATAGGAAAGAAGAGTGAAGTTAAGGAAGACCTAATTATGAAGGGCTTCAAAATACCAATGACTTCAGATTTTTTTCTAAGAGAAGGAAAAGGCAATAGCTGCATTAAAACATTTTATAAAGAGAAAAAAACTCAGATACATTTTCAGAGTTTTACCCTGGACATTACTATGAAGGATGGATTTAATAGGAGGTTACTATAAGACATTATAAATGAAATATCAACTTAAGCCAAGGCAGTGACATGGATTTAGATGGTATGACATGGTAAGGAGATTTGGTGATGCTTCAGAGAATGCAGCAAAGGAAGAGTCTAAGATGAGTTGCTGTGTAGTTTCAGGATTGACAGATTGTAGAGGACACTAGTATTAATCCCACAAGGATACAGAGGATGATGAACGTAAACAGTTGGCTATATGATTCTCATAGAATACCCGAGGAGGTCTTGTAATTACAGGCACAGAAACAGTTCAGAAAAGATATCCGAGATAGAATTATGGAGTCTAGAAGCATTGGTGTGAGGTCTGAATATAATTATTCAGAAAAAGAGATAACAAAAAGTCTAAGAAGCACTAGCCATTAAATAATATCAGAAGAAGAGCTAAAAGTGCACCTTGAGAAATAGATAGAACAACAAAAAGCAAGGAAAGACTGTAGTAGCTGTCCATGGGAATCCAGGGAAGAGCATTTTCAAAACTCAGAATGTGATCAAATTAAACAAATACTCTAAGTGTTCTTGGGGAAGGACATATGATACTTGCTTAATCATATCCAATAACAGGAGGATAAGATGAAGATTGTAGTTGGTAAAGAAATACAAGAGAAAGAACAAAAGTACAAATGTGAATGATGTATCCCAGAATTTTTACATGGCATTGGGCAGTGTGTGATCTCCAACAGACTCTGCAGTCTCCAAGACACTAGAAATACATGATTTCCAACACACTTCTCCCTGTGTCTAAGTGCCAGAGATGAAAACAGGTTTGTCTAGTGACTGAAATTTCCCGTTAAGTAAGCCCTCTGAATCCTTTCATATCACTAAAGCCATTCTTACATGTACATGACATTTAACAAGTAAAAATTTAGCCAACCAGTAAGACCTTTTGCTTGTTCTCTATGTGATAATAAGTTTGAAGTACTTTGTCACTGAGTGACTGGTATCTCTGGTCTCATGTAAGTCTATCCTTCTTGCCTTTCAGTTTACAGTAGGAGCAAAGTCCACCAGAAACATGAGGCTCCTAGGAAGTAACATGCATTATACACAAATGTATATTGTTTAAGACTACTCTACAAGTATTTAAGTTGATTGGATATATTTTTCATGAATGTTAAGAAACCGAATGCAAAACTCAGATATCAGAAACAGCACTGAGCTGAATGGAAATTCCTCAAAAGATTAGGATTAGATATCCCATTTGACTCTGTTATTTCCCTGCTTGGTATATTCACAAAAGAATTAAAAGCATCATATAACATATGTGTGTCCCTACAACATATGTGTACTCATGTTCATAGCAGCACAATTTGTAATACATATTGGAAACAGCCCAAATATTCATCAATAAGACTGGATAAATATGTGGTTTTTTTATAAAGTGGAGTTTTAGTCAAAGAATAATAAATTCACTTATAGCTAAATGGATGCCTAATGAGTCATACTCATAAGTGAAATAAATAGGATGCAGGTGTGTAAATACCATATTGTTTCTCTGTGTGAGAAGGTGAAGATATAATTTAGGTCCAGAATGTATAATGGGTATTATAAAGTAGGAAGAAAATAAAGGGAAAGAGGAATGGGGGGGAGGATAGGGGAAAGCAAAGAAGGGAAAGAAAGGGAATGGAAGGGAGGGCAGAGGGATGGGAAAAGATGAGAATCAAGATATTTCATGTACAGGAACAAATTCCCAATGAAGGAAGTGATCATAATGTATTCCTAAAATTTACCAGTAAATTATATTATTAAAAAGAAAGTAGTACTGTGTTATATTTAAGATATTTATTTGCTTTAAAGAAACTTTTATGCGAGTCCCTGTGGCAGCTCCTAGGCAGAGTATTTTCTACAATAGATATAGTAAAAAATAAAGGTCACCAAAATCTGTGCCCTTGAGGAACTTACCTTGTAATATAAAGAGGGTAATCACAATAAACAGAATAAGTGAAATATAATGTGAAAAACCTCTCAAGCACCAGAAGTTTTAGTGTGTGTGTTAGGGGAGGTAGAATAAAAAAGTACAAATGAGGGCTCAGTTAAGAAGGTAATATTTGAATGAAGACCTAAAATTGTTGATGAATAAGGCATGAAGATAGACGGAGAGTGTTTTGAGCAAACAAAAAGCAAACATCTGATATGAGATAGATGAGAGTCTGAGTATGTTCTAGGGACTGATAAAAAAACCAGCAAAATTGAAGAGAAATTAGAATGAGGCAAAAACTGACAGATTAATGTCAAACTAGAAATGAGGGGATGCAGACAGAATCTAGAAAATCTTGGGCCAATATAAAGACTTCACTGAATGACTTTTGAACAGAAAAGAAATATATTCTGGTATTCTAAGCAACATCTTAAAAGTTTCAAAGCCTAACATACCTTGGTCCTATCTGACAACCCTTTCTTTTGAGTATGGTGCTTCTGCAAATGGCCTACAAAATATTCTGGGGGAAATTCACTCAGAGTGAAGAGATCATTTCAAGAGATACCTTCATGACACATGGAAAGGATGCCTATAAGGACAATATGGGAATCTGAAATAATCTTTTCCAGTGCTTCAGGAGTTCAATGGGTTAAGCCTGACTTTTTTTTTCTTTTTTTAGGTTTTTTGAGACAGGGTCTCACTTTGGAGTTCAGGCTGGCCCTGAGCTCAGCCTCAAATTCATCATAGCAATCCTCCTGCCTCTGCCTCCTGAGTGCTGGAATTACAGGCATGAGCCACCATGCCCGGCACTGTGGTATGTGGTACTGGTTGCTTCTGGGCATGAGTCTCCACACCCAGTATAGGTATGTGGTTACCAGGGATCGAACCTGGGTCATTGAGCTTCAAGACAGGTGCCGGAATCATTGAGCTAAATCCCCGGCCCCAAGACTGACTTCTTTCTTTTCTTACCAAAACTTTTACCAAGAAAAAGAAAACTTTCTCAAGTGATTTTCAAAGATATCTAGAGGGAGTCATTCCTTTGCAACTAAAATACTGCAATAATAACATCTTCTCAAATGGAGTGTGATTCATGGGGTAAAGAAAGAAAGGAACACTGAAGGAAATAAACTCTCTGTGGATCTTCTAAACACTCATTGTTTTTACAATGAGTCTCTATTATTAAGGTAAATTTAGTTGCATCTCAGCTATTCCTGACTAATCTCTTTTCATGGAGTTGTGTGGTTCATGGATAGGGCAGAGAATGAAACATTCAGGGAAATAGGATCAGACACCTAACTGAACAGTGGCCTCAACTATTAGAACCAGTATATAATTGTATACAGTAAGAAACCAAATTCTAGATTTTCTCCTGAGGAAGATACCAACTGATGCTTTACTATTCTGGATCTTAGCTTGCTTACCTGTAAAATGAGCAGTTTGATTGACAATAAGTTTTTCTGTTAAGAAAACCTATAAAACTCACTGTCATGTTAAGCTTCTCTGATAAGCTCCATGCTCAGCAATTCCTTGGAGTGTTCTTACTGAGAAATGCCAATTTCATAGCACCGTTCCCTACTCATTTTTGTTCTCAAAAAACATTGCAAGTATCTAACAGTAATTTCCTCTGCTGTCAGCATAAAATTAGGTAACGGTCTCTCTTGACAGTCAGGAGCAGCCATAACCAAACAACTAGAGAGGGGCTGCATCTGAAGCAGTTTTTTGCCTTATTAGTAGGGGCTTGGTTATGTCATGAGAAACAGTTAAAACAATGAAGAACATTTATATCATTAGCCAATTTCTCCCATCCCTACAGCATTCCAAGATGTCATCAGTTCTCCCAGTATTAAATTGTTCCTGGCTACCTGGACTGAACCAAATAGATAAATTTGCTTTTTAGTCAAGAGGCCAAATTGTATAGAATTCATTTCCTTTCTTCACAAAGCCTGCTTCTGTCCTGAGAGAGGAGTCTCTATACAAATAAATTTAGGCATTCAACAAGTACTGGAGTCAGTGACTCCTTAGTAGTGGTTCTCCTGAGCACTCATGTTTTTATGACCTAAATCTACAGGAGCTTAGAGGAAGAAATCTGTGTTTGAGTTATGATGAAAAGCTGTAACAATGTTATTAAATAGCTGTGCTGAATTTTAATCTGATTACAGGTTGTGACCCACAAATTACTGTTAAAAATTAAAATGCACCCAAAATGAAACTAGCAAGATAGCCACAGGACAAAATTTGTGACTTGCTGTGATAAAATACCTATCTAAAGCAATGTACTAAATGTAAGTTAATTTCTGTGTAGCATACTGCAAATGAAATCCAAAAAGACACTCCATTACTACATTACCTTATTAAATTCAAATTGATTGAATAATCTGATCTTTTATCTTGAATAATCTGATCTTTTATCTTTTTTTTTTTTTTTTTGAAAATTAAGACGTCCAAATAGAGATGGGTTGGTCTGACTTTGGTCTGCATCCTTACCAGAGCTCCAGGTATAATCCAGGTTTCTCTTTTGACCACCTGAAGTCTTATGTTTTCATGCCAAATGACCATTTCCATAAATTAGAATGTTTCAAATGTACTTCATTTTAATTTTATGTATAACTTTTGAACTATAATTACTGAAGCTATATGCAATGTAATATTTAAAAATCATTATATATGTTTCAAAATAACTGCACTGATCATTTTGATTAGTTATTTTAGCAATAAATATAAGAATTGAGATTTGATAATTAATGTCTAATGTTATCATTAAACAGTAATGTAAATAAAATTAACCCAGTATGTATATAGTCATCTCATATTTTAACATTACAGAATTGTATGTAGTAATGTAAGCATTCATACACCTGTTTGTAACTAACTTAATAATCAAGTCATATCTTCATGTTCAATTTTCAGAATGTACCAGAAAATTACAGTACTTAAAACCCCACAACATCATACTTATAATGAGTAACATTTTTACTCAATTATAGTTTCAATTTCCCTCCTGTATATTACTTGCTCAAAAAATTCACAATACCTTAAAATGCCATTAGCTAAAATAAGAAAGTGCTACATTTCACTTCCACTACTGTACATATAGAAAACAAAATCTCATATTCTTTTTAAGAGCTATTCCAAGGATTCTCAGCTCATAACCACTATTTTTTCAATCATTACCCCGGAACATAGTATTTACTCAGTCTATGTTTGTTGGAGACATGAATGACTACGTGTGATTGGATGAGAGACAAACTCAGGGAAAATTCCCCATCTCTGGTTGCTACAAGACTACTGCATGGACAACTGCTGTCGCAGTAGGGCTCCTAAGAGCTCTCTGCCATGTTTTGTTTTGGTGCATGTGTGTGGAAAAACCATAAACGATGTAGTCCGGCAAGTCTGGACTACACAGAGATCCAGTGTATGAAAAAATCAAGGTCTATAATGGCACCAAACATACAATTCCCAGGTTGTTAAGGTCTGTTTCCCCATGAGACTTGATACAGGTTTTGAAATTAAATCTATTTATACTCGACAGCGTCTTACTATTGGTGAGAGCTCATGAAATCTGTCCTGGAGACAGTGTCTAGCCCGCAGTTGTCAGCTTTGAAACTGGTCAGCTTCAGCCTTGCCTGCGGGCTCTGACCATGGTGCTGAAAGAGAAAAGCTCCCATTTGAAATCTTCCCCTCGGCTTACTGGTCCAGAAAATTCGAGTGACGAGAACAGGGTCTAAAGGATCCTGAAGCAGCACTGTGGATGTGAACCATGTATTTGTAGCTCCTGGGTGGAGATGGATGTGGTCCATCAGGCTACAGTGAGCGCTTGCTAAAGCAAAAGACCTTACGAATGTAAGCGCTGCAGTAGAAAAGATTACACCCAGCAGGATCTTGTCTCTCCTGAAAAACTGGCAGTCAAGTGCACGGCCTGGGAACAGAAGCAGAGTCTAGCTGCAGGAGAGGGGAAAGGGAAGCAAACCTGTATCCACACTAAAAATAGTCACTATTAAAACAAGGTGAAGCGAATTAAAAGCTGATCGTACAGCTCGTTTGCAGTTCCGTCTTCCAACAGGTGTATCCCCTTTCCCTCCTCACGCGGACGCCCCGCTTCTCCTGGCTGAGGCTGCTTCCTTCCTTTCCGAGCTCGCCGTCCCGAAGTCCCCCCTGTGCGGTCCCCGCCTCACCGCAGCGCGCCCCTTACCTGCGCCGTGCAGACCGAGGAGCAGGCACAGCGCCGGGAAGGCGGCCGCGCTCCGCATCGCGCCTGCACCGAGGGCGGGCGGCCCAGTCCTGCGGACCCGCTCGGGCAGAGCGCCGCGGTCTCCGGGCTCGGTTCTCGGGCTCCGCCGCGGCGCTGTGCCGGGCGCTCGCCTGCGGGGCAGACGAGCCCAGTGCCGCCCCCGCCGCCCGGGAGGAGGGGAGAGCGAGGGCGCGGGCGGGGCGCGGGGGCCGCTGACGCCGCCGTCCGTCGGTCAGTCCGTCCAGGAGCCCCGCGACAGGAGCCCTCCCTGTCCCAGGGAGACAGCACAGCGCGGGACCCGCCGGCCGAGCCGGCAGCGCAGCCCCCGCCCAGCCCGACGCGCCGCGGCTACTGAGCATGCCCGGGCCGGCCCTGCCCCGCACGCGACTTTCGAACCCCAATCCCGCCTCTCCGGGTCTCTGGGGGCTCGAGGGGCGCGATCTCCCGCCGGGCAGCGCCGGGGGAGGGTGTTTGGGGTGCGGTCACTGCGGGGGTGGCGTGGAGCGCGGTGGGAACAGACAGGGGTGGGAACAGAGTCAAGTGAGCGGTCCGCCCCGTCTTCCTCCAAGTCTGCACGTACAGGCCGGCTGAATTCCCTGCTGGCAGGAGATGCAGGAACTGATGGCCTCCCAGGACTGGGCTGCAACCCTGTGGGCGAGCTGAGCCTCCTGGGACAAGAGGGGATGGGTCCCGTGGCAGCCTGCTCCGTGTGAGCAGTACCTGTAGGGCCCGTGGTGCCTTCTTCAGCGCCAGGACACCACTCCCCCAGTTCTTTCCATTTCCATCCGGCCTATCTCAGTACTCATCGCCCGAAGTTTATGATCACACTGACAGAAGTGGGGCTGGTGGAGTACGTACGTCCCTGCATCTGAACAAAGGAAGGGCTCTGTTTGTGGAAATCGTTACATGTAGTCTCCATTTCCCGTTCCTGGTACTTTGGCTCCTCTGGCCCAGCTCTGCCTCTCTAGGGAAGACATCATACTCTGCCTCACTCGCATGGCTTTTATGCCTCCATCTGTGTCTTTGAAGTGTGGCCATCCTTATCGATCTAATCACTAATTACTAATTACTCCCAGCCGCGAACTCCCTCAAGCACCTGTCTCTCCTCAGCCATTCCAGGACCATGGACGCTGCTTTCGCCTAATTGCCCCATTGACAAGCACCACACTAAGATGTAAGAGCCTCTAACCTTAGTCTCATCTCTTAGAAAGCTGAGTTACTGTGGATTCTAGTGATCTTTCTCTTCCACATCATATTTTTAGCATTGTCATTTAGTGTTCCCTCAGATAGTTCGTGAATCTAAAGTGCATCATACAACTGAGGGCTCTTGGAGAACGTCTGCTCATGCATTAATTCAAATTGAATAAAGTTCTTCAATAGCCAGAGACTAATAAGTGTTCTTTGAATTGAGCAGCAAGCCTTATTCAGGGCTTTCTTATTCCATCTTTTGAGAACAGGGTCAGCTAATGGGAAATAGCTCTCTCCCCATCAAAGCTTAAATTAGGCAGAATTTTATTGGATCTGGGAGTTCAGGCAGTAAGACTTATTTCTTTTATGATTTGTTTCATTTGCAACTCTGAGAGACAAGGCCAGTGATGGTGCTCTACCAAGTGGAAGAAGAAAAGAATGAGATAAATTGTTTAAGTACTTTGACAGGTCTTCTTTCCTAAATATGAGGACAGATGCACCTACAGGCTCATCAACTTCACTTCCTCTCCTGAGGAAGGGCAGGCTCCATTTGTTTGACCCTATCTTTTGGTTTCAAACATCTCAACTACAATCTTTTCTCATAATCCAACTTTGCCTTTTCTCAGTTTCCTTTTCCCAATATCAGTTTCAAATATATCAAAAGAATTAATACTACATCAGTTGCTTGTTGCGTATCCTAACCTCTCCTTTGACCACACAACTTGACTTCCACTATGATGGATATTAGCCAGCTGTATTCATGGACGGTCCCAAGTGCCTGAGCAGTGGTGGTACACCCATGGCATGTGTGCCACAGCGGGTATGTAGAGCACTCTCAGTGAAAGAGCAAGCCAAGTTGCCCCAGGGTCTCCCCAGCAGCCAAGCATTGGATATTAGGCTTAATCACAGTGTTGGTACTTTGCCATGAAGAAGTGGATTTGGAGCTTCATCTTGGGGTTGTGCTCGGTCTCTATAAGAAATGCCATCATTGATCTAGAGCAAGGCTGAAAACAACGTGCATTCTCAACAATGGATGAGTGAAAGCGACTCTTCAATAAAAGTGACAGTTAACCTGGCTGTTTAACATGCTTATTAAATAGACCTTGGAGATAATATTCTTAGCTGGCACAGAGTTTAGAGGAGTAAGCCCTCCTCAATGAACATCAGTGCCAAAGCTGCAGAGCTGGGGCTTGGGAGGAAATGACTACAGCCCATTTATAAATGATATGTTTCTCTCATTTTCTCCCTTTTTATAATAATTAATTTCCAGACTTACATTAAGCCTCTAAGAAGAAATTGCAGCTATGGTTAATGAAACAATATGATAGCAATGCCCCTGAGTGCCTCACTTTTCCACAAATAATTCCAATAATTATTTTCAGCAGGAGGATTTAAAATTCAAATTAATACAATTGGCTGTTACTTTGCCAACAAGTAGACATCTAGTTATGTATTTTGCCTATGGGCACAAGTAGTTGAATTATTCAACTGTGCATGGAAATATCTTTAACTGGAAAATTTTCCAATTTTCAGTTTGAGTAGATATACTACTCCAGTAGTTTAGCATGGTAAAAATAACTTTGAGCCGTAATTTGAGTGTAATTTTGGTGGCTGGACATTCATTATTAATTTACTTGAAACAGATACAGGAACAAAAATTTCATGTTCATAGATGAGTTGATCTAATATGATACATATATGTGTGAAGTCAAAGGATAATAGAGCTGGGGATTTAGTTTAAGTGGAACAGCACCTACCTTGGAAGCACATGTGCCCAAGTTCGATCTCTGGTACCAAAAAACAAAAAACAAAAAAGCACAAAAAATGAAGTCAAAGGATAAGAGCCAAATCCTTGACTCTGTCAGAAATATTTTGTGAGTGTAAAAGTGCTTTTTTTCTTTGCCTATGGTCTAATCATATTGACATGATCAATGTTTAGAATGGAAGCTTGATTCACTGTGCCAGTGTTCTAAAGGGCTGGTTCCAATTTAAAGAATCATGGAAATTAGTGCCACACAACCATGCAAATTAATACTGTCCTACAGAGCTATATCCTAAAAAGATCACTTGCATTTAAAAGAAAGTAGAAAATTGATGTCATATGGAAGTCTCAGAAAACAAAATCTCTGTCTTAGGAAGTAAGGGGAAAAACATTTCAGAGCCTATCCTCAAAGCAAATGTGCGCACTACAAACCATCACATTAATTTGTTTACAAATGGATGAAAATCATTCATATAAGTCAATCTTCCTTAGGGTCCTTTAAATTGAAACAACAGTCTATTGACTGTTAGAGCTTTTTATGGTTATTTATATTCTATTATTTGAATACAATGATAGGAAATATTGATTAAGTGCTTTCCACATACTAGGCTATGGATTTCCCATTTAAACTTCTTTATATTTCTACAAGAAGACACTATCATGATCCACATTAGAGCTGAGACATTTGAGTCATAGAGAAGGAACTTACCCAAAAGTCAAGCACTAAGCTAGCTATTGAAAGTGTCAGGAGGTAGAGTTAGGATTCACATCAGATAATTTGATACCAAACCAACATGATATGCCTTCTCTCATAAATACACACAACCAAATGAGATGCATACATGCATATACATTTGTTCCACACATACATGGTTCTTCTCTAGAAGTACTTTTTCAGCATCAGAGGGTGCAATGTGAAGCTCCACCTGCAATAAAACTAACTGTTATGGGAAGCACCATAAGACATTGTCTCCGGGAGAATGAGATACTCTCTATGGCAGTAGAACACTTGGATTTAGTTCCTAAGAAGTGAATGCCAATTGAAAGTAAAATCAAGCTTAGAAGAACATGTTAGAAATATGCTTAAGGTGGAATGAAGGAGAAAGGAGCAAATAATTTTTTATAAGGAGCAGGGGGCAGAAGTGGAAGTGAGTAGAGGGCAAGAAACTCTCATTGGAGAACAGGGGAGGAAAGCCCTAAAATGTGCAAAGTATACAGTATCATGTGAGCTCGCATGCAACTCTGGTTTTTTCCTGAAGCCGAGTGAGGCTAGTAATTCAACCACATTCATCCACCAACAAACAGTGAGCCAAGCATCTACGCTCAGGTCTGGTGCCCGCTAACTCTATGTGGTTAGCAGCTGGGTTATACAGTCTCCGTACTAAAGGGTGGATCTTACTTCTTTCATTCAGCCTTAAAGAATGGAACCCTGTCACTTTCAGCAAATTGTATGGGACTCGGGGGCATCGTGCTAAGTGAAATAAGCCAGACACAGACAGGTACTTCATGTTCACTCTCACATGTGGAAGCAAAAAAAGTCAACTTGAATGTAGAGATGTAGTCGCAAGAGGCTGGGAAAGGTAGCGATGGGAGTGGAGTAAAGAGAGGCTGGCCTTGATGCATGCATTCTGAGTCTATGTGTTAAAATATCACACTGAACCCATTAACATATACAATTAATTTATGTTCCTGAAAAATAAAATATAACAAAGGAAAATGGGAACATGTTCAGAAGATAGTGGGATCACTAAAGAGAATACTAGTAAAATTTCATAGTATGATATACAAAACAAAGAGAAACAGACTTTACTGGGTATGGTGGCATACACTTGTAATCCCAGTGCTCATGAGGCTGAGACAGGAGAATTGCCAGGTTAAGGTCAACTGGGGCTAAATAGCATGTTCAAAGCTAGCCTGTGGGGCCGGGGAGTTAGCTCAGTGGTTCCGGCGCCTGTCTTGCAAGCGCAAGGGCCCGGGTTCAATTCCCCGGTCACCACATAACAATACTGGGTGTGGAGACCCACACCCAGCAGCAACCAGTACCACATACCACAGTGCCGGGCGTGGTGGCTCGCGCCTGTAATCCCAGCACTCGGGAGGCAGAGGCAGGAGGATTGTGATGTGAGTTTGAGGCTGAGCTCAGGGCCAGCCTGAACCACAAAGCGAGACCCTGTCTCAAAAAAAAACCCTAAAAAAAAAAAAAAAAAAGCTAGCCTGTGCTACATTGTGAGATCTTGTTTTAAAAGCTAAAAACAGAAACTAAAACAAAAGCAAAAGCAAATAGAAACAGATTTCAAGGTGAATAATAGTTTATTTGATAAAATACCATAGTTGTAATTTTGATAAGATTGATTTATTTGCAGCATTTGATTCACACATGCACAATGGAAGCAATTATAGATCTAAGAAATAAAAATTAGGTACCTTACAAGACTGATAGATTTTTCTGTACATATATGAATTACACCACTCTAGTAAAATATATTAAAGACAGTGTTGTGGTTTGAATAAAGAATATCATTTGTCCAGAAGTGGGATTTTGGAAGTTATTTAGGCCACAGGAGCACTAACCTCACCAGTGAATCCCCTGTGTGTTCACACCCAGAGAGTCACACCCTCTGCCATGTTTCTCCTTTGGAGCCAGTCAACCATGGATGGAAAGCTCCAAAACCATTGACCAACATGAACCTTTCTTTCTGTTAGCTGTTTTACTTATACTCGGTCACAGTGACAAAAAGTGAACTAATATAGGCAGAAAGGCTATACATCCCTGTAAATTCTGCTGTTGATTCATCATTAAAATTTTATTTTAAAATGAAGCACACCCTTCCCTGGCATTAGCTAGCCCATGGAGGTAGTGCATCATATTGCCATCCACTCTGGCAGTGAAAAGCTCAGATTCATCCAGGATGTTGGGAACAGATTTATTGCAAACTGCTGACTCTCCTGCATTAGCTTTCTGCCCATCCCAAGACATTAATCAGGCTGCACTTATGCCATCCATCATCCTGAGGAACACCAGATGTGCGTGCCCTTGATATAGTTAATACCGGCTACTCGGGGCCATTCAAATGCATTTTCCATAAAATAGGGCGATACTTTTAGATTTCCTTGAATGAGCCCACTTTGGAATGACTTATTCACACAACAGTCTGAAACATTAACAACACTTAGAGAATAGAGGTATGGTGTGAGTAAATAAATTAATCCTACACCCTTTCTGTTAAAATTTGTCTTTCCTGGCCAGGGGATTTAGCTCAGTGGTTCCAGTGCCTGTCTTGCAAGCGCAAGGACTCGGGTTCGATCCCCAGTAACCACCTACAATACTGGGTGTGGAGACTCACGCCCAGCAGCAATCAGTACCATATACCACAGTGCTGGGCGTGGTGGCTCACGCCTGTAATACCAGCACTCGGGAGGCAGAGGCAGGAGGATTGCTGTGATGTGAGTTTGAGGCTGAGGTCAGGGGCAGCCTGAACCACAAAGTGAGACCCTGTCTAAAAAAAAAAAACAAAAAAACAAAACGAAACAAAAAAAACCATAAAACATTTGTCTCTCCTGTAACTACAACAAAATCCAAAAGAACATCTCCCTAACATAGTCTTCTGTGCCTCTCTTGCCAACCGCTCAGCTGTTTAAACTAAGCGGCTGAAATTCATGCTTTTTCTCTTTCTTTATGCTTCTTTATTTCCCTAAGTCTTGCAGCTGTGTGTGTATGTTAGAAGTCATGGTTTATCACTCAGTGATTTTAACTGAAAGACATTTTTGGGAAAAAATTCAGTCAAGCACCTGCACCTTTGGAAAATCAAAAAGGAAAAAAGAAATATTGCTAAAAATGTCCACTGGTGGGTCCGGGGATATAGCTCAGTGGTTCTGGCACCTGTCTTGCAAGCACAAGGGCCTAGGCTTGATCCCTGGTAACCACATAACAATACTGGGTGTGGAGACTCACAGCAGCAGCAACCAGTACCACATACCACAGTGCCGGGCATGGTGGCTCATGCCTGTAATCCCAGCACTCAGGAGGCAGAGGCAGGAGAATTGCTGTGATGTGAGTTTGAGGCTGAGCTCAGAGCCAGCCTGAACTACAAAGTGAGACCCTGTCTCAAAACACCTAAAAAAAAAAAAATGTCCACTGGCTATAACAGAACCACTATCAATTTTAAGTAATTTTCTTTATACATAATTGTGATTCATTAGTCAAAATCCACATGTTCTGGGGCACCATTAATGTGTTAAATCCAGTGAATATATCAGGAAATATGATTTTAAGTCAAACTGTAGTCAATTATGCTACATTACACCTGGTCTAAAAAAGTGGAATAATTGCTGACATTTCAGAAAAATGTCATTTGATTTAAAGCAAATAATGCACACTGAGAGCCTATATTGGGCCAGGAAGTATTTCAAGTACTTGACATATATTAATGAATAAAGTAGACAAAGACTTTCTGTCCTCATGGAAATTATACTTGGAGTAAAGTAAATAAACACTTAACAATGAATACAAGAAATGAATAATGATATAGTGAGTCAGAAGTTGACTGCTATGGAAAAGGAAAACAGTTCAAAGAGGGATTAAGAGTGTAGAGTTGAGAGGAGAGTATAAGTGTAAGGGCTTTGCAGATCTCAATAACATCTGTGAGTGGAGTCATGCATAAAAATGAACATTGTGCGGAAACTTGCAGTTGATGAAGGAGTAAACAAAGGAAGTACCACGTTGAAGAACTTTCTGGGCAACTAGAACCACTGGAGCAAAGGCCACTGTGACTCCATAAACAGCCTGACTGATTGAGGGAAAAAACTCCCCACTGTTTCAGGAATAACTTTAGCAATGTTCGTAAATGTATAAAATGGGGAAAGTGAAATCCAGTTGTCCAAATAACAAGTTAGACTAAATAAATGTGTCACCACCAGACATTTTCATTAATTCACTCCATTCATTTCAAAATATGGTAATGCAACTGTGAACAGAGGTATGGGAAAAAATGAGTCAAGATACATCATGTACAGGTATAAATTCTCAATGATGAATGTGATCATAGTATATACTAAAAGGTATCAATAAACTCAATAAAACAAAAACATTTTAAAAATACAACTATGAGAATAACAAAGCTGTTAAAAAGACAGAGATATAGCTTCCTGAGGCCAACGGATACACTGACTCAGAATTCTACTCTGTATTCTGTATTTTTGGTGTAAAGTGAAATCCTTACTAATTTAGCAATGTGAATGTTTTATTTACATAAATATGCAATGCTCTTTTCAGTTTAAAAAACTTAGAGAAAGTTTTGTGTTCTACCCTCATACAAAAAGCCAATCCAATATATTATTGATGAGAAGACTAAAAAGAAAAGAAAAGAAAATATTTGGCAAGCATTTCTGTTCTCAGCCTCTTTCTTGGCAAATAGCATCACAATATTTCTATTGGGTATTGTTCAAATGCTGGAGAATACCAGTTTTACAAGTTCCTTGTATCTTAGAATAGCTCAAGCATATAACTTTGATGTATCACTATTTTAGGACATAATAGAAAGTAACTTCATTTTTATTTGTAATAAAATATTTCTTGTATTCAATTCCAACTCAACTCAAATACTATTTTATTTTTAACACACTTGAACAGAAAATATAAACCATCCCTCATATGAAGGAGAATTCTCAGAATTCTCTACTTTGGAAGAGAAAGGAAGCAATCTGGTCATTATGTGAGTTCAGACCTTAAATGAAAATCATATTTAATATTAGGTCTGTGGCAAAAGTGATGATTACAGAAAAGGGAAATGTACTCCTTTCAAAACCAAAGGAACAAAACTTATCTGCTTTTGAGTCAGCCATAGACAATACATATAAAAGTTTAACATTGCCTCAGTGTTTCTAGAAAGTGGGGAAAGATAGATGTGATATTTCTAAAAGTTTCTTCATCTAAATTAATTATCCTCAGTATAAAGTTGCACATTTTAATTAAAATGTCATTTAGATTAGTATTTTGTCTGATGAAAAATAGACATATGGATTCTATCAACTGGTAATAATTGACATTTTCAAACATGTATGTTACCTTGACTTGAGCCCTTGGGATATATGCATCTTTGAAGGCTTATACATACTCTTGTTGGCATTATTTTTAAATTACTGAGGTCATATTATGGATTTGAAAAATAAATCTTTACTCATAGTACTGTGAAAACATACTATCACGTCATTTAAGATCTTCACAGCCATATTTTAAATTATTGCACAGCATTGCATACAGCATCTGCTGTTGATTTTTTACTTAAGAGTTCCTAATTTAAGAGAAAAAAGAAAACACAGGGTAACACTCCTCTAAAATATTTTAAAACATGTATAGTAGAGTGAAAGGTAAAGTTTTTGTAATATGACAGCTCTAATGCTGATGAAATCATCATCCTACTAAAATGAAGATTTCTAACCTGTCAACTCTAATCAGCACAGGACATCAGGATTCTAATAAATTAAGAATTACCTAAATGTGCATGTTCCAGGCAGGCCCTGCTTCTTTTAGGAATGATTGTTAAAAACAGTAGAAGAATAAAGAAAGTTTTTCTTTTCTTCTTTTTCACTGTTGTTGGATAACTCAGTTGATTAACACCAAGATATTTCTAAAACCCACCACTAAGTAAAGCAACCACAGAAATGAAATGCATGAATAAGAGTTCAAGGTGCTTTGTTATTTTCTTTCTTTAATTTTTTTCTTAATTTCTGGTTGTTTTTTATTTAAAAACAAACAAAAATACTAATACTGCCTAATTTTATAGCGGCCCCTTATTGTTATTCTCCTCCTCCTTTAAAGATTGCTATGACTTTGTAGTTTTACTATTCTTATTCATGTGCATAAAATTTATCACAAACATCCACAAACAATATGCACTGAAGTTTTATTTTGAAATACGCTAACTGCTACCATATCCCAGGATAGGGATAGATTACTTTCATTTTCCTCCTTATTACTAACAAATGTTTTAAGGCATTGTGGTTGAATCTAGAGCTTTGCACATGCTGAGTCAGGGTTCTACACTGAGAAACATCACAGCCCATTTAATAAAAATGTTATTAAATACATCTCCTCTGTTACCTTTCAGTACACTCATACATGTGTGTGGCACCTGACTGTTTGCAGTCCTTGTAGGGAGTTGGTACACGCACATAGCACATTTCTTTTTTCATCACCATTTTTTCTGTCCTCCATCCATCTGTTGATTCCCTTCTTTTTTGTGGGGGGGGCTGCATGTTTCAAGTACATAATTCTTATATTTCTTATGTGAAGTTTGTACATGTACATGGCATGTCTTTTTTAAAATTTATTTTGTACTAAGGATTGAACTCAGGTCTTTGCACTTGCCAGGCAGATGCTGTGCTGCTGAGTTACATCCCTGGTTCCTCATAACAAGTCTTCATTCCTTTTTCTTTACTCCATTCATCCTTTCCCCATCTTTGTCTTGATCTATCTCCCCTTTGAAAATGATCTGTCTCTAATTTTTAATATCTTTTATTCTGTTATTTGCTTTTACTCTAGATTTTTCGTAGAAGAGAAACCATATGACATTTAACCTTATGTATACAAATGTTTTTCCAAGAATATTTACTGTAGTTTCTCTACAGTCATATATAAAAGTTAAATTGATTTCTCATAGACTATAACCATCTATTCCTTAAGCTCAAATTTCCAAACTGCTTTGTTGATACCGATTTGCTCTCTCAAAGTAGCAGCACATACATACACACACACACACACACACACACACACACACACACACACACCATATTACTAATTATTTAACCTAATTAATATATATTAGATTGTATGTAATTCAAAAATACATGTTCTATTCATTAGTAATAAGAATATACTTGTAAATATTTACTGTCCTTTAATGTTTCCTATTATGAGAATTGTCTTTTTACATCTTTTGCTTATTTTTCTTTGGGTAGTTATAATTTTCTAATTAATGTTTATAAGTTATATAAATGCTCCAGAATTTATATATTAAGTCTCTTATTGTTATAATAATTATTAACCTATTAACTGTACATATTAATAGCTATGACAGTGCATTTTCCTACATGCATATACTTTGCTTCACTCATGTCGACTTCCTCTTCCTCCAACCTCTCTGCCCCTGCCTTTCCTCTCTTTTTCACCCTTTTACTGTCCTCAGTAGTCTTTGTATACTTTGAGATACCTTTGTGCTCTATGGTTTTGTTTTAATTTCTACAAATGAAAGAAAAATAGTGATGCTTGTCTCTTCAAGTTTGATGTATGTAGTTTAACACTATGTTTTCCAATTTTATCCATTTTTCTGCAAATGACAGGATTTCATTCCTTATGAATGAATAATATTTTATTGTATATATGCACCATATTCTTTATTCATCCATGGATACCAAGCCTTTGACTTTTTTTTTTTTTTGAGACAGGATCTTGCTTTGTAGTTCAGGCTGGCCCTGAGTTCAGCCTCAAACTCACATCACAGCAATCCTCCTGCCTCTGCCTCCCAAGTGCTGGGATTATAGGCCTGAGCCACCACACCCGGCACCGTGGTATGTGGTACTGGTTGGTGCTGGGTGTGAGTCTCCACACCCAGTATTGTTATGTGGTTATCGAGGATCCAACCCGGGCCCTTATGCTTGCAAGACAGGCACCGGAACCACTGAGATAAATCCCTGGCCCTAAGCCTTTGACTTTTATGTTTCAAAACTTCTTTAGTTTTTGTTATGGTTTGTTTAGATGTCCCCCCAAGCCTCATAGAGATGAGGTGGGACTTTCTTTTCCAGCTATAATTGAATCTAGAATGTGTGATGGTAGGGTTAAAGGTGTGTGGTTACTAAACTACCACCCAGGAGTGATGACTTTGGCATCAACGCATTCTGAGTAGTCAGAGTAAGATAAAAGGAACAGAAACACGCTGTTAAAATCTAGGGTGGGGGATTTAGCTCTGTGATTCCAGTGCCTGCCCCACAAGCCCAAGGGCCCACATTAAACCCCAGTAACCACATACAACAATGCCAGTCGTGGTGGTTCACATCTATAATCCCAGTACTCAGGAGGCAGAGGCAGGAGGATTGCTGTGAGGTCAAGGCTGAGCTCAGGGCCAGCCTGAACTACAAAAAAAGCGAGACCCTGTCTCCAAAAAAAAGTCTATTGTTGCCTTTGCTACTTTTTCATGCCATATTTTTCCTCTCTGAGGCCTGTTTGCTAACCTTGTCTTGGAACCAGCTTACTGTCTACTGAAACCTCTGTGAACTCTCCCCCAAATATAGCCCTTCCCTTTCACTAGGAAACATTTTATTTCAGCAGGCAGTTTAGTCTGGATCGTGCTTGGTGTGTTCTCAGGAAAACTTTCTGCACGCTGCATTTGTGTAGTGCCCTACAAATGTCAACTAGATCAAGTGGTTTCATTGTTATCCAGATTTTTTACATCTCTAGAGATTTTGGAGGGTCTATTATGCTACTGGTTATTGAGGGATGAGTACAGACTTTGTGACTATATATGTAAATCTCCTCTTAGTTCACTGCAAATTTTGTTCCCCATATTAAAAAGATCTCTCTCTCTCTCTCTTTTTCTATCTGTCTTAGGATGAACCCAGGGTTCATATAGATTAGGTGAGATACAGATATAGACATAGATATAGATATAGACATAGACATAGATATAGATTGTTGTATCTTGGTAAACTGATTCTCTCATCACTGAATAATGTTCTTATCTTTTGAAATACTCCTTGTTTTGAAATTAACTTTGCTTATAAATACAGTTAAATAATAATGTAATATATAATACAATTCAGTGGTCACATAGATTCAGGTACAGTTCACTCAGTGTCAGGAAGTTGAATCAGGAACCTGCTTTTTCACTTGAATTATTCACAGGAACTCTTTAAATACACAGAACTGATCTACAAAAGTGAATCTAATTATAAATTGTCTTTTATTAATTTAACAGGCCCTAAATGACTTCTAAAAGTCAATTATAATTGCAATTATAGTGTGCTTGACTGAAAAAGGTCAAAGGCATTTTCAACCATACATTAGATTCCTCTGAAGATTCAGTTAGGAGATGGAGCTTAGCTATAAACTGTGTTAACAGTTTACGTTTAGTTTTAAAAATACAATGAAAATCTATGCTCAGAAAATCTATCCGAAGTGTTCTCTTTTTTGATGGATCAGAACATAATTCATTGATGTTCTACACTCTGTGTCTGTCTTGGCCATTACAAATTTACCTTGATCAGCTCCTGCATAAATATATATCCCTTATCAATAGGAGCCAAAATAAGAAGTCATGGATGAACAACAGTGTTCCCCTGTTATTAAAAGAAAATACTTTTTGAAACAATGTAGTACTTCTATGGCAAAGATAGTGTTGGCATTGCTTTAAAAGTGTGTGTACCATTCCGTTAGCAGCCATCAGAGACCTAATGTATGAGATGTGGGCCATTGGAGAAGGCTTCACATGCAGCTTTTACTCATGACCATGCCATACACTGCTAAAGGAACATTTCTACTGAGTGTTTTCTATTAAGCTTTGGTTAAATAATTGCCTATATGAGTAAAATTGTATTTCCCTTTTTTAGTAGAATTAATTATTTTTCACCACTTATTGGTCACTTTGATTAGAGGGAAGATGTCTGAAGTGATCAAATGTTTTGTGATACTTTAAGATTTTTCTGGTGTAAATTTTTATGAATCACTAGAAAACTACACTCTTGCCCCATCAAAGTTTAACTTGAGTAGAAAACACAAGTGAATGTTGATGTGCTGACATAAATATACTGGGGTTCTCTTTCTCTCTATCTTACTTCAGAATTATTGTAAAAGAGAAGTGTTAAGGTTTTTTCTTCTTGAATTTAAAATAAATAGGAAAAATTTTTCCAAAGACAGGTCACAGTGTTTCCTGGTAACAAATTTTACATTATTTCAACTATACTCTTTAATATTATGCATAATTTTCAGTGATACATTTTATAGATGAAATTTCCCTGTGGATGGGAGGAAACAATGATGATAGCCAGAGAATAATAAGAAATTACTATTTGAAGACAAAGGACATAAAGGAAAGCTGCAATTTGATTACTTGTCATATCCACTTGAATAATTTTTGATTTTATCTGATTTGTCAAATTATAGCAGTTTAACTAATGCCAGACTCATTTCACATAACCTGCATGAAATCCTTATCTATTTTTCACCTCAGTCATCTTTGCTTTCACTAATGTTTGTTTGATATGACTAAAGTCAGATGTATATCTATTAGGGTATAAAATAGGAGTTTAAGAGAAACAGGACTTAAACTCCCAGATGAAGGTATCGTGTATCATTCTAAGGAACACAAATATCATATCACATTTAATGTGAAATAATCTCTGAATGTTTTAAGAATAGAGTGATATGATGTTTTATCTTTTAAGGAATACACTTCGATTATTGTGTAGGGAGTTTATGAAGAGGTTGAAGCAACAAAATATGAACCTACTGAAAATGGCAATGAACCCAGGTGATCAGTGGAAGGAGCTGAGTAGAAACATATCATGGAAATATAACCTGGAGACATTTGGGGATAAAGTGTGCAAGATTTGATGATGGATTAGGTGAGGGATATAGAGGAGAGAGATGAACTGTGGACACTTTTGTGTTCCTGGAGAGGAGTTAGTGAAGAGGGAGTGGAGATAATGGGTCTTGCTTTTTATATGTTGATTTGAGATGATATCAAGTGCAAGTGCATATTTGGTTTATACATCTGAGGCACAGGACAAAATTTAGAGCTAAAAGCAAAAGTAGAGATGAAAAACAGAGGCATGAGAATAAATCAAATAGCCCACTTTACTGTGTGAAAAAAGAAATAAATGAGATAGATATTGGATTCTAAATATTAATGTCAAAGAGGGAGAAGCAGGTAAAGGAAACCAGTTAACTATCATAAAGTCGAGACATTTCAAGACCTTGCTGTATCAAAAGGCATGAAAGACAAAAATGTTCAGCACATTAGGAAAACATCACTTTGTCTCCTGGCCTTGCATTTTAACCATATTCATGTATGGTACACCCCTGGCCATCACACGGGTCATACCCACTTCTCACTGGTACCTTTTGCAAAAGGACATGAGCCAGTTCTTAAGCCACTAATTGGGCTTTAAATTAAAACAAATCACAGAATGGAGGAGGCACAAACACATTTGTTCACAACTGTGACCTTCCAAGTCATGCTGGGAAAGCAGAGAGCTGGTCTCTGGAGGTGTGTGCAGTGCAAGGACCACATGGCAGAGTTAATGGAGAGCCCCAGATGGCGAGCTGTATGTGGTGGGCACACCCGCCCTGAGATGCATTCTCAGCAAATTGATGTGCTTGTGTATGGCCATTTGGACTACACTTGTGAGTACTTTAACATGAGTTTTGATGTATATTTGATGTGGGTTTTTAATGCGTCTTAGAGTAAACTCTCTGCCCCGCTTTATTCTGTGCCCTAAAGGGATATTATTTGTGAATCTTATTAAAAATTAACGTGAACCTATTTCCCATATCCTTCTTTTACAGATGAACAAGGGCCTTTGTTGACAGGCATGATCCATTCATTGATTTCTGGCCCCCAATGTGCTGGGAAACATCCCAAATCACGTGATGGATCTGGGAAAAGCTCAGTGACTTATCTAAGTGATGCTCAGAATTTCACGTGTAAATAGAGCTCTGTGGTAACTACAATTTGGAAGACTCTACTCTCTGCAGGTTGGAAAATAATATGCCATGAATCGAGTTCCAATTAATATGCTCCTATCTTCAGGGATTTCTGATGACTCTTATATTAGGATAAAACCACTGAAGTTTTCACCCCACTAGAGTGATAGATGCAAAACTGGAAAAAAGGCAGATAAGCCAGAACTAGCTGGAAAAATCTTGCTATCACTACAGAACTCTTTTTACAACAAGGCTCTTATTAGAGATATTCTAGTTTAATTGTTATGTTGCAACTGAGAAAGAAAACATGACTCACTCAACACTAAAACTAGAACCTTGATGAAGATTTTATGGAAAATTGCCTAACAAGTTCTGGTTTAATATATTACATCATACAGATGTCAGAAAGAGTTTTATTCAGACTGCCATCATCTGTCTACACTGACATTCTTGTCAGAAAATAAATGAAGAGGTAGGCAAGAGAAGAATGAAGAGGGAGCAGAAACTTTATGAAGAACTATATTGATTATTGTTCTCTGTAGTCTCAGTTTACTCATCTATAAAATGGATATAATAGCTCTTGATATAACAGCTCTTGAGAATGCAAGATCTAAATTACATAATGCCTCCAAAGCGCTTAATGTATTGGATATTACCTCAATATATTTGAACTGATGGTTAAGGCTGATTGTTATTAGTGTTATTATTGGGAGGATGGTATTGACTCTCACTTATTATTTGTAAACTAATTTTGTCATTTACAGGCTGGTGACAGAATTGAAGCAAGGAAAATACATGAGTAAAATACAAAATGGATTAGATGATACTTATTTGCTTTTAATCCAGAGCAAATATTGAGGTTAGTCAATCTATGAAATACACATTCTACAAAAACAGTCTGAAAACCACTTTGCAAGACAATATAATAACAAACTCTGAAACACACAGGGCACCTTTAATTTGTAAAGAAATTCTTGCTCCACATAGGACATTTTAAAACTGTATCTTCTATTCCGCCTTTCCAGAACAAACAGAAATAAATAATAAAGAACTTTACTATGATTAGCTCACCAACATAGTTCTTTTCACATATATGTACATTCATTATTGTGACTTATCTATGGTAAACATATAACTTAGCCATGTTTTCAGTTAGTAAAACTGCTTATCCTTTTTTTAAAAGGTTTTTTTGAGACAGGGTCTTGCTTTGGAGTTCAGGCTGACCCTGAGCTCAGCCTCAAACTCACATCACAGCAATCCTCCTGCCCTGCCTCCCGAGTGCTGGGATTACAGGCGTGAGCCACCACGCCGGGCACTGTGGTATGTGGTACTGATTGCTGCTGGATGTGAGTCTCCACACCCAAAACTGCTTCTCCTTTAAAAACAGCTCAATCAGGGGGCCGGGGAGTTAGCTCAGTGGTTCCGGCGCCTGTCTTGCAGGCGCAAGGGCCCGGGTTCGATTCCCCGGTAACCACATACCATACTGGGTGTGGAGACTCACACCCAGCAGCAATCAGTACCACATACCACAGTGCCGGGCGTGGTGGCTCACGCCTGTAATCTCAGCACTCGGGAGGCAGAGGCAGGAGGATTGCTGTGATGAGTTTGAGGCCGAGCTCAGGGCCAGCCTGAACCACAAAGCAGCGAGACCCTGTCTCAAAAAACCTAAAAAAAAAACAAAAACAAAAAGCAACAAAAAAAAGAGCTCAATCCATATGCTTCCTTATTTCAGATTTCCCATCTGAACAGAAGAGAAAAAAAAAACAACAACAAAGTAAAAATATGAGGTGTTAATTGGAAACATGATCAATATTCAAATTTAAATATATATTTTATAGTAAAAGACGCATTGCCGTAATCTCCCTCAGTGTGTGCCCTTCACTTTAAAAACACATTTACTCCATGGTTCTCGTCCCTTTCTGACACAGATCTGGAAGAAGTCTTCTTCCACATCTTTAGCTGTTCTGGCCTGGTTGCCTCAACATCCCAAATCAGTTCCAAATGTTGACCTTCATGATCCTTTTGATGGGAGGAAAGAGTTAGACGTAGCTGGGAATCACAGCGCCCGATCACTTGAAGAATGCTGATGAAAGTGTTGTTATTTACAAGCTTGCTTTGCTGTAGGACGACACTTGGCAGGGCCAGCCATGGTATTTTTACCACAGCTTTGAAAGACACCCCTGAAAGAGAACTTCCGGAACTGCTTCAGAAAATAATGTGAACAATGGGACAGGCGTGTGCCTAGTGAAAATAGATACTTTTAAGTTTAATTAATGATGATATGTCTTGTATCATAATAATTTTAAAAATAAATATCACTATAGTCTTGATCACATCTCACAAGTATGTTATAAATCTCCAGTGATAAAGGATTATGTTGAATTTAAAGGATTATTATGGAAAATAAAAGGTGGTGAGGCGACAGAGTTTTCATAATAACTAAGTTAAACATTGGTGACAGTGCTTGAAGTTATTTGAACAATAGTTCTCATACATGAAAATATGGTGAGTAAATATTCGTTCTCCACCAGAAGAGACAAGGGTTTATAATGTAGGAAAGACCCAACTACCACGGGGCTTATTTAAAAATTATATTTATTCTAATTAAAAACCTGAGAAAACCAGGCAAGTGCATGAAAAACTGGTGTAATTAAAATACAAAAGATGGAACCATTTCTGAATTGACATTGGCCGGTGAACAGTTCTGACAAGGTGACAGTCAACAATCACTATGTTCATATACTCAATGCACACTTAATCAAGCAAAAACTTCATTTCAGGCTCTGTCCTTGGCATGAGGGATGGAGAGATGCATAAGATACTGCCTGAGATGTCAAAGAATTCTTTATATCTTTGTAGGAGAGAGATGAGGAAGTAAAATTGAAGAATGTGTTAACTAGTATTAGTCTGGGACATAGGTCATCTCAGTTGGCATGAGATGTACGTATGCTTCCAAGAGAAAATGACTTTGAAGGTCAGGTAGGGAACCTCTAGAATGAGAGGAAATAGTCCAAGAAAATAGTCCAAGGTGCAAGGGCTAGAAGTACAAGAAGACACAGGGTATTCAGGGAAATAGTAAGGGGTGCTTCACTGATGATCTCTTTCTGCGAAGGAAGAAGATGAAACAGACCCAAATAGTGAAGCCATGTCTCACACTGTCTCCTGATGAAGAGTTTCAGTATGTCCAGACCTGGCTTTTTCTCAGGGCAAACAAGTTGGAGACCTTTGTATGTTGAAGCAACAGCAGACATCACTAGTGTCTTTTCTCCATCGTTTGTAATTCTTGGGTCACAAGAGCATCATCTCCTAGGGGAAGTGGCCAGAAAATTTTGAGCCAGGAAATTTTGTCTACAAATAGCAAGGGATTTTAAGCTAAGCATTAGAAACCAAGATAGAATGCCAAGTGGAAATCTGAGAAAAAAGATAAAGTAATACAGAGCAGTGGAACAAAACAGGCCAGGAGACCAGCCACGGGTAAGTTTTACTTACCGGGAGCTATAAATCCCATATTAAAATGTCTTAACATTCTTGGTAGTTTGTGTATGTATATGTATCTCTTCTCTGGTATTTGATTGTTCATAGTAAAACAGTTAGATGACGCACATTAGGTTCTCAACAGGGTATACAGTTTTATACCATTTTTCTACTTAAAATTGTGTCTGTGTGCCAGGCTCATGTAAAAGTCAAGAATCTCTCGAAAGTAAGTAATCCTTTGGAATGATTTATAATGCATGCAAGTTTATCAAAATTATTGTCTTGAAAAGGTTATTTCTTATTTTTTGCAATACAATAAAGACTTTTAATGTTCAAAATAGATATAATGTGAATTGAGGTGTAATAAAACACTATAAGGCAGCACCACTTAAAAACTTGAAAATGAACTGTAGTAGACCAATTGTTTCTATGTTTTCCTTCTTTAACTTCAAAACTGACATATTACTTTAAAAAATAATCATAACATGGGCCAGGGATGTAGCTCAGTGGTTCCAGCGCCTGTCTTGCAAGCACAAGGACCTGGGTTCAATCCCCAGTAACCACATACAATACTGGGTGTGGAGACTCACCCCAGCAGCAATCAGTACCACATACCACAGTGCCGGGCATGGTGGCTCATGCCTGTAATCCCAGAACTCGAGAGGCAGAGGCAGGAGAATTGCTGTGATGTGAGTTTGAGGCTGAGCTCAGGGCCAGCCTGAACTACAAAGCGAGACCCGGTCTCAAAAAAAAAAAAAAAAAATCATAATATGAATAACAACTTTAAAACAAAATATCTTTCTGTCACTGAAAGGGACAGAGGTATATTTTTTTCATTAAAATACCATACTAAATGATTTTTACTGTTTAAAATGGCCTTTCAAGGAGTTTTAGATAGATAACTATCAACTAGTATTTGAGAACTGAAAGAAACACAGATTATCTGATATATTTCTTTCCTGTTATGGGTGATTTGAAGCCCACAAAATGACTTAGTATAAGATTTTTTTTATATTAGCAACCTGTCCCACTCTATTTTATGTAAATGGAAGAACACATTACAATCTGGTTACTTCGACAATCTATAAACTCCTAAGTATACTTCTCTGATAAATATACTTCTCCAATTCATAAGCATAGGCATAATGCAAAGGTAAACATCTTTGCATATCTATAATATATCATAGAGCTAGATATATGACAAGAGGTCAATGAAAAATGAATAAATGAATGAATGGATGAATTCTGATCTATATAGAGAAGGCTACTGATGGGGATAAAATAGTATTTCAGACAAGTTTACTATCTCCTTCTGTAATGTGAGTCCACTCTCTTCATCCTGGAACTTTTAGTGATATTTATCAGATATCTGATTTTGTGTACATTAGTGAATATATATTTTTTATGACTCAACAGTGTATGTGAAATCAAATGTTTCCCTTATCATATATATTTGGACACTGAACACAATTCTGTATGAGAATCTTTACCTTTTCCAAACACACTCTGGGGACTCTGGTTGATCCCAGGTTTCACATCATCAGAGAGGAGAAGTTGCTCTATACTTGATCACTTCATATATTTGTGGCAAAATTTAAGAACTTGATTTGAACATTAAATTATTTAAAGTCTGTTTCCAGTGATTATGAAACTTACCAAGATGATCATCTGAATTAACCTGTTTTTTTCCTCTCTTCTTTTCTCTTTTGTCTTTAATTTTCTTTTTTCTATTTTCCTTCTTTTTCTTCTTTCTGTTCTCTCTCAGGCTAGTACACTTTGGTTTTGCTGTTGTATGTGGTATACAAGACAAATGAAAATCGTATCTAAGTTGTACAACATGATTTTTTCATGTGCATATACACTGTAAAATGATTACTACAATCAGGTTATTTAATATATTCACTGCTTTATACAATTATAATTTTATGGTAATATCAGCTCAGCAAATTTAAAGTATACAGTACATTATTAACCTTTTGTTTGATTTGAAACCAACAAGAGACAGCCAAGTTAAACCCTGGAACCATAAAAAAATGATATTATCTGTTGCTGCCATTCAGAGTCCATCTTTGTTTAAGATACATAGCCCAGAAGCTTGTATTCTGTGTAGACAGATACTTGAAGATTTTGGCTCAGCTCTTCTTCATTGCATTTTCACATGGACTGGATATTATTGGGATTTTGGTTTAGGAATCCCCTCCTCTTTTAAGACAGGAAGGAGTGGCAACTGGTAACAGTGGGAGAGAGAAATCATGGGACAGCAAGCTATTACCATTCACTTGGTTCTATGCCTCACAGAACTTACTGAGCAATACTTTGACAGTCCTGTTGAAAATATTTTTGAGTCTACCCTTTAGTGCTCAAAATGTAGCATAAGAATAAGAAGTCTTCTGACACTACTGTGAAGGATAAATTGGAGCAGAGAGAGAGACAGAAAGACAGAGAGAGAGAGAGAGAGAGAGAGGGAGAGAGGGAGAGAGGTGGAGAGGCCTATTGGGAACAAATGAGCCTCAGATTAAGGCTGTTGTAGCAAATGACACCATAGCAGTTCTGACACTGAAGCTCTGCTCCATCTCTCCTCTTACTGTCTAAAATATTGGATGGGATCAGAGTCACACACACTTGAAAGTTACAACCTATAATAAAACCACCTCTTCCCACTGTACTGGGGATATGGTGACTATTAGGTCGTCTTACTGTTTTCAGTGATGGCTGTTTTCAATGTCTTCTTATGATCATCACTCTAGTGAAGCCTCTGGGCCTCAGGAAGGTGTTGCCTTGACTGGGCTAACTCTGGCTTCATTGTAATAGTGAATAAAGATGGGCTCCTTGCTTCTCATATGCCTTGGCCATTCTGAAACAGACTTCCCTTTTCTTTTTCAAGCTCCTCCTTCCTTTTAAGATAGAGTTTTACTGTGTAGTTCAAGCTGGGCTTGAATTCACTGTATAACTCTGGTTGGCCTTGAACTCTTGGCAGTCTTTCTGCCTCCACCTCCTGAGTGCTGTGAATATAGGATCGTTATGGCTTTCCTCCAAAACCGTGTAGAAATTGGAGAGAACACATGAAGGTAATGTGTAATCCAGAGAATGGTGGCAGGTTCCCTTGAAGATGGGTAGGATGCTGGATTATTTAAAGAAGTTTTACTTGCGGATGTTATTACCTAACTCATCAGGAAGCAATCTTTTTTCTAAGAAATTCCAGCTGCTCAGTCCTATATTGATTAAAAAAAAAAACACAAACACATTAGGAAGCAAGTTTGAAATATAGGATTTATGTTACATCTAAATTGGTATTAGAAAAACAAAATGAAACTAACCAAACACAACTTGTATGAGACAGGGAAAGGGGACCTAACTAGAATCTCTGCAGTTAAGTTCTAGTCTCACGTAAGCCTGATAGCACAAAGCAAATTAATTAATATGTAGACAGAAATGAGGCTTAGAAAAGAGGCTGAGCTTGGACCTGGTTTGCCACATTTTTATTCAGCATACTGTGAGTAAGTAATATAACAGGTCATGAGAGGCCAGGTATTTCAGAGGGCAGCAGGTTCAGTATTTCCAAGAACAATGAGGAATTATGTAGATGAAGGTCTGATGTAGTTCTATCCTAGAACATGATGGCATTTGGGACCACTGGGGTCTTTGTTCATACAGGAGGTAAAGAAAGAGTCATGTCCAGGTATGCCACAGCTGGGCTGTAGGCAGAAAGGTGAGGCCTAATCATAGTTTTAATTGTGAAATTACTTTTCTCCAAAATCATTTAGGATTACTGCCAACAACAATGCACAACTAAGAACTAGAAACACAAGCCTTGAATTTATTATCCTGTGTGGACTGAGCATTATTAGACAGTTCTCACTTTTCAGACACCCTGGGGGAGGAAAAAGATAAACTTATATAGATGCATGTAAGGAATTTTATTTCTTGTTTATAGAGGGGCATCTGCTTCCCCAGCAGGTTCTGGACCCATTAAGATGATTCATTCCATTTTACAGCTCAAGCTCCAGTTATTCTCAGACATTAAGAGGATTGTGGTTACAGATATTACAGAGAGCCATAGCTTCTCTGGTTCCAGTTAAATCCTCCATGATTGAGCTGTGTGGGAGCTGTGGACATTTGTATCCTAGTTCTGATGAGAACTCTGCCAAAGTCCCTGCAGTGGCCGATTGAGGGGTATCAGTTTTTTGTTGCTGCAAGAAAGAAGCAGCGGTGGAGAGTGATTCCCTTTATTTTCCATCATTGCCTTTTTTGTCCAATCCTGCTTCCACTTGCCCCATAGCCCCAATTCTGACCTTGATGTTGAAGGACCAAACCATTTTTGGATTAAGTCTTTCTCTGGGAGCTAAAAGTCAGCTGTATGCTAGCCTCTTTCCTTATCATCTCTCACTATTCCATAGATGCAGCGCTCTGCATCTCATCCACATGTGCCCCAATCTCACCTAAGTTTGGGGAGCAAGTTTTGCAACAAGTGGATGTGGGAATTGAGACCAAGGTCCAGGAGCAAATTCATGGCTGGGAGGGATAGTGGAAGCCACAGAGTGCCACATATTCCCAGCGTTCTCTGCCTTTGGAGAGGGAAGCCCAATATCCTGAGTTTTGCTTTAGTGTTTAAGTTCACTTAACTGTGATTATAAGTGCCTAAGTCTTCCCAACATTAAATAATATTTCTTTGAACTGCTCTTTATATTAAATACTACGTGGCCTAGAATTCCTCAAAGAATTAGCAAATGTGAAAAATATTCACAGCCATCTTGAATAAAAACAGTTCACAGATATGGAAGGAGATCATTTTGGCTAATACCTAGCAGATTCTTCCAAGATCAGCTTTCCTTTGACAATCTATTTTCAAAGGCAAAACAGTCAAATTGTTTTTCTAACCAGGGAAATGGTAATATTGAATTAAAGCAAACAACTTATTACTCCAGTGCTACCAGTAATTGCTCAATAAATTACACAGATCATTTGATTAAAGCAAAATCTTCGTGATTTTGACTGTCAGTCTGAATTTTACCTTCCATCTTCCATCTGAATAACTGTCTTTTAAGCAAAGAGTTATTTAAAAAATAAAAGGCATTGTTAAATTCCATCACTTTAATTGTTAGTGTACATAGTTTAGCACACACAAAAATTTTGAAAAACCTGGGGGATGAAAGTGATCAAGTTGTTTCTTTTTTTACTGGGAAGTAAGATTTTTTCCTAATCCCATACAGCACTGGAATTGAACGACTTACTCTATTCACCTAAGCAAACAATTGCTTAAGATAATATCTTTCAGTTACATTGATACAATTCAAATAGACAATGTACAATTTTGTATAGACAACATGGTCTGAAAAATTTTGAATAACTATCCTTCAAACAAAGAGATTCTTCAAAAAAATAAGAAGCATTGTTAAGTTTGATGATTTAATTGTGGTAGATGTGCATTTACCATGTATCGTAAATTCTGAAAAACCTAAAGATTTTTTTTTTTTAGTTGACTTTGAAAACTTCTGTTGTAACATGTGGCATAAATAGGATGTTGTTTAAAGAAAATAATTTTTCCTGCACTCCAATATCTTTTGTTTTATGAAAATATATGACCAGAGTTTTTTAAATGACATTACAAGTCACCTTGAAACATAAAATTTTATCTTATCACAACTTAACCATTCAGGCCTTATTTCCTCATTCACACCTATCTTAAGAATTTATCAAGGATTTTTTTTTTTTTACCATGAATAGATATTCTGTTTAACAAATGAGCTCCATTCTTGTAACTAGGTCACTAAATGAGGAATTACCTATAATATGTACATTACAATATTCAGAACAAATGAATGGTAAAGGAAATACCAATTTCATGACTTTGTTTTTGTTTTGTTTTGTTTTGAGTAATACCTTCATTTTTTAATGATCAAGAAATTTTTTTATTGAAATCTTTATTGGTACATATCATGACTTTGTTTTTATTTGCATAACTCTTACATGCAGTACTATAATATATAACAGAACAAAAACTATGTTACTATATGGTACAGTATAATCAATCAAAATTACAGCACAGTATATATAAGGTATATTATATAAAAAAAGACACTGAAGCTTTATAAACAAGATGTATAAAATTGCACAAAAAACAAAAGAAAGATTATAAGCCTGAGTGGTAAGATGTAAGTCAGAATTTTGCACCTGTGTTACAAGTGAGAACAGTCATTAAACATGTAGCTCCTTAAACAAAATATATCTGTACTCTAATTGGCGGCACAGAATCAACAGTAAGTTAATTTCTTGTTTAACTCAAGTAACTGAAGACATACTGGTAGAAAATTGAGTTATAAAGTATGATGTGTGTTTCAGGAAAAATTAAAACAAAGCTAAAGGTGGACGCAGAGAGATACCTCAGGCTATTCTCATAGTTTTGTTCACTTAAATAATGATCTAGGAATGTGTGCAGCATATAGTTATGACTTTACAAATATGCTATCCTTTTTTTGAATAAAATGTTGCTTATCTCTGAGCATGGCTCATGCCTATAATCCCAGCACTTGGGAGGCAGAGGCAAGAGGATTGCTGTGAGTTCGAGGATAGCCTGTGAGCTCAGGGCCAGCCTGAATTACAAAGCAAGACCCTGTCTCAAAATCTAAAAACAAAAAAGGACGTCACTTAGTAGATGACAGATTAGAAAAAAGAAAAGATTTATTTATCTTTAGTAATTACCTTTTAAACTAAAGATATACCTCATTTTAAGAAAATCATTAGACTTTAATTAATAAGATAGTTGTATTTATTAATAATTCAACATATTCAGCCTGCCTCAAACTTATGAAATTCATTTTGTTGTTTAATAATAGCACCTACTGGAGAAAAAAAAGCTTTATATTTCCAAATTTTTTAGTAATTGAAAATATCTAAATGAACAAACAAAAGAATAGTGCCTGCTAATTCTCCACTAGAAAGGTGTGGAACTTTCATAACTTTTAAGGAAATTTGTCTGGGTGAGAGTTAAGAAAAGAGGCAGATAATAGCTTATAGCAGTCAGAAATGTTAAAGTACTATTACAGCTATATGCTCAAGAGAAAAGCTAACTTCTCTCCGACCATCCATGAAACTCTCATGTGGTGGAGTCATCAGAAAACAGGAAATGTGGCCTTGGAAAACATATCCTCTTTGCAAATTGTTTAAGATATGTTTCTTTAAATATAAGGGCAATTCAACTTTAGGATTTACAAGAATTAGAAAAGAAAATGCACTTCACAGATATGTATTTTCAGTAATCTTCTTAAGATTTTATTTATTTTTTAAAATGATACCTTTAAGGTTTTGTGAATAATTCCAAACTCGATTTGAGCTCTGGTTTTTACTGAAAGAGTGTCTCTGATGAGCATTTATTTGCATGAGATGCTGTGTATGGGTGCTTTTATTTGAGAGCTGGGGAAACATGAGGAAATTTAATATTCTCCAGAGCAATCATTAACAGTAGTGCGCCAATGACTTCTATGCTATAGTGTCCCAGGAGATCGTGTGCATATCCACTGACAGAAGCTCATCGTTTCCATGAAAGGTTCTGGCACCAGCAACCCTGCTATGGGCTCTTCAATAAAGGCCAAGCCATTGTCACCTCCAACAAAGGGCACCATCATCTACGCTGGTGATAACAAAGTAGGTCCACAGTGGAGTGCAGCTGTCACTGAGATCTTCGGTGGATCTTACGTAACAAGCCAGCTCAGAGACAGAGGACGTGAACGACAGCTATGCCGAGGCGGTAGAGAAAGGACTGGGTCCTCTGTCAGTGAGTGAGAGTAACGGCTTACCAGCATGTTCGCATGCATCGCATGTATCAGTCAGCTTTTCTATTGCTGGGACAAAATAACCAGCACCCACGACCAAATGAAGGAGAAATTTACTTTGCTAACGTATTCACACGGCTCCGTGGTGGAAGCCAAGGTACGGGACAGCTGTCCATGTCACGGCAGCCACAAGGAAGTGAGAGAAGGGAGCAGCCGAGGCAGGTGTAATGTATGTAAGCTATTGTGAGCCGTGTCCCGGCGGCTTATGACCCCCAGTAACCGGGTCCCACCGCTGAAAGTGAAACTTCTGAGAGATATTCTAGGTCTAAGCCATAACAATTATTTATTCCCACAGGCTGTAGTGCTAAAGTTCATTTTTTTTCTGGTGATATAAATGTACTAATCATTTAAAACTCATCACACAATATGACACAATTAATCTGCCACAGGTTTGTTCAAATTATTCATTTTGGCAAATTTCATGATCTATATTGGTTGCCTAAGCCACATTGATTATATAATAATCTGCACCAACTGTTAAAGCCGAAACAACAATTTGGCATACAGGACATTTATTTTTAATGTACAGAACTATCCAATCTTCTGACTTTATACTGGCTTATGTGTAAATATTGTATCCTTTCTCTGGTATGAGAAAAATGAAGAAATAAATAAGTTCCAGAATATATAGTAGATATTGTGAAATAGATAATATTTAAAAGGAAATAGGGTATAAGGAAAAGTAACAAGGGGAAAATAATGTGATGGTAATAAAAAAAGGAAAAGTCTATGTATACGGGGGTGGGGGTTGTAGTGTGTGGGGGGGAATGGGAAAAAACGAGACTCAAGTTGTGTCATATATACTGGTACAAATTCTCAATGCTGAAATGACTACAATGTGTATGTATTATGTACCAGTAAAGATTAAAAATTTGCCTTAAGTGCAAGGAGAGACTAGTTTCAAAATATTTTAAATGAAGTTTAATTTTAGAACTGAATTAAAAAGTAATGAATTCTAAAAAAAAATAGACTGAAATGTTTCTCTTCTTTTGTAAATGACTCATGGAAAAGGTAAGGGATTAAATGTGTTCAAAAATGACCTTTTCAGCGGCTAAGGATTTAGCTCAGTGATACTGGCATCTGTGTGGCAAGAGCAGGGTCTGGAGTGTGATCCCCGGTGACACATATCACAATGCTGGGCACGGTGACTTGCACCTGAAATCTCAGCACTCAGGAGGCAGAGGCAGGAGGATTGCTGTGAATTCCAGGTTTTTCTGGACTACACAGCAAGCTCAGGGCCAGCCTGAACTACAAAGCGAGACCTTGTCTCAAAAAACTTAAAAAAAAGAAAAAGAAGAAGAAGAAGAAGAAGAAGAAGAAGAAGAAGAAGAAGAAGAAGAAGAAGAAGAAGAAAAGAAAAAAAGGTCTTTTCAGAAAGATGGAAAAATGAACTGCTCCAAACAATAGTGATAATATTAACTTGTATTTGCATAGCAAGACCTTTCAAAAGTCTTTCTCATTTATTATTTCATATTATTCTTTTTTTAATTATCTTTATTGGTACATTAAATATACACATCATGATTGCACTCCATAATGGGGATTTGTACCAGTATAAGACACAACTTAATTCTCATTTTTCCCATAGCCCCACCCACCCTACCACCCCCCCATATATATAAAATTTGTTTCCTTACTTTTTTGTTACAATCTCAACATTGTCCCCTTTCACCTTATTCTACATT
>PVIR01011531.1:0-46942 GCA_004026965.1 Petromus typicus
GATTGTATTTCTGAAGGTGGTTATAGCCATTGGAAAGCATTAGGGTTAAGGATTTCTGATTAGGGTGCACAGAGTACCCTCTTAGCTCCTCTGCATTTGAGAAGCTACTAAAATGATAGAATCAAAAACTTTACTCAGGCCTAGGGATTTAGCTCAGTGGTACTGCCTGCCTTACAAGTACACAGTCCTCAGTTTGATCCCTTGTACTGCAAAAAAACAAAAGACTTAACTCAGATGTCAACCCACAATAATCAAACAAACAGAAATAATTCCAGTCATGTTTTTTTTTAAGATTTTTTGAGACAGGGTCTCGCTTTGTGGTTCAGGCTGGCCCTGAGCTCAGCCTCTAACTCAAATAACAGCAGTCCTCCTGCCTCTGCCTCCCAAGTGCTGGGATTACAGGCGTGAGCCACCACACCCGGCACTGTGGTATGTGGTACTGGTTGCTGGTGGGCGTGAGTCTTCGTGCCCAGTATGGTATGTGATTACCGGGGATTGAACCCCGGTCCTTGCGCTTGCAAGACAGGCGCCGGAACCGCTGAGCTAACTCCCTGGCCCCTCTAGTCATGTTTTTGAAAGGAAGAAGACAGAAGAAACTGAACAGTAGTGGGGAGCAGCACTCTAGAATGTGCCAGGTGCATCTGATGGCTCAGGAGAGAGGAAAAGGGTTAAGAGTGCCACTAAAACAGAGATTGTACGTGGAGATTTGACCTCTAGCCCTACTTCACTCTACTGAAGTAGTGTGACTTTTTAAAAAAGTAGATTGTTTGGAGAAAAGTAAAAGAGCTATTATGGATTTTGCACTGTAGAAAACATAATTGGAGGCATTTTATCTGACTGCCCACTTTCTCATGCATGAAACAAGACAGTTGTCTCTTACTGATAAGCTTCTTTCCCTTGTACATAAGTACAATGTAAGTGACTCATCTGATAATTGTGTAAAATATTACGACAGAGAAAAAAGATTAAAAATACATCCAGGTAGGACCAGAGATAGTTGAGGTATCCTTAGAGAGATTTGGAAAGATACAACACCTGAACCAAGAGCAGTGGTGTACACCTCCAATCCCACCATGTGAGAGACTGAGGTGGGAAGATCACAACATTGAGACTGGCTGAGGCAACTTAGACTACCTCACAGAAAAGCATTTATTAGAGTGTAATTTAAAAAGGAATTTAGTCAGTAGGAATTAAGGAACTTCCTCATTATACAGAAAGAGAAGACAGAAATGGGAACTATGACAAAGGATACCCTAGTTCCTCATGTTATTTTTCAGCATTATTTATTTTTCAGCATTTGTATTTGACGCTAGTATTTTTTGCATGAATAAATTTATGTAATTCTTCGAGTAACTATGTAGTTCATGCAAATATCACTTCTGTTTTGCAGAAAAGGAACTTGCCCAACGTCTGCCTCGTTTAGTTGGATTAGGATTTGAGCTGAAGCTATCTGCATATTCTTTCAAGTACTGTTTTATATTTCTCTCACAAAACAAAGGACCTAGCCAGGCATGATAGTACATGCCTGTAATCCCAGCACTGGGAGACTGAGACAGAGGGGTCACAAATTCAAGCCCAGCTTGGACAGCTTTGCAAAACCTTGTCTCAAAATAAAAAAATGGCTGAGGGTATAGCTCAGTTCAAAGGCTTAGAGTTCAGTTGCCAGGATAGCGGAACAAAACAAAAACAGTCAAATAACTAGAGAAACTAATTCTGCATGTAGAACAGGATACACGTACCTTTTGAATTTATTTATTTATTTTTGAAACAGGGTCTCGCTTTGTAGTTCAGGCTGGCCCTGGGCTTATTATGTAACCCAGGTGAGCCTTGAATTCACAGCAATCCTCCTGCCTGTGCCTCCTGAGTGCTGGGATTATAGGCATGAACCACCACGCCTGGCACTGTGGTGTATGGTACTGATTGGTAGTGGGTGTGAGTCCACACCCCAGCATTGTTGTATGTGGTTACTGGGGATTGAACCCAGGCCTTTGTGCTTGCAGGGCAGTTATTGGAACCACTGAGTTAAATTCCTGGCCCCAACATTCCTTTTTTTTAAATTGGATAATGAGATGTACTCAGGATTGGCCCCAAACTTGGAATCCTGCTTCAGTCTCTCGAGTGCTAGAATAACAGGTGTGAACCGCCATGCGCTGCTATGTACATAATTAATTGTGACAGTGTAAAAGGTAAATTAAGGCAGATTCTGGTAGTGTGTGCCTATCTTCCCAGCTGCGTGGGATGCTGTGGTGGGAGAGTAACAACTTTCCAAGACCCTGCCTCAAAAAGAAAATGCAGAAAGGAATAAACAAAGTTATGTAAAAAGTAATAAAATTGGGTGAGAGCTACAAGCCACAATGAATAAAGTTTAAAAATGAATGTAGAACAGGGCCGGGGATATAGCTCAGTGGTTCTGGCACCTGTCTTGCAAGCACAAGGGCCCAGGTTCAATCCCAGTAACCACATACAATACTGGGCGTGGAGACTCATGCCCAGCAGCATTCAATACCATATACCACAGCGCCAGGCGTGGTGGCTCACGCCTGTAATCCCAGCACTTGGCAGGCAGAGGCAGGAGGATTGCCAAAATGTGAGTTTGAGGCTGAGCTCAGGGCCAGCCTGAACTACAAAGTGAGACCCTGTCTCAAAAAAAAAAAAAGCAAAAAAATATGAATGTAGTACAAAAAGATACAAATGCCAGTGTGCACTATGGTTTCCTCTGTAGAAAGTTAACAAACAGAATCAAATTGTAATGTTAGGAATGGACGCACATAAAGGAAATGATCATCAAGAAAGCAGGAATGGTGTGTAACTCTGGGAGGAGGAACTTGGGATGAGGAGTGGTTATGGATTTCAGAGATGCTGTAGGTTGTACTTGTATATTTGATGGTGGTAATTTGAGTATTCATTTTTGTTCTATGTACTTGGCAGGGTGTGTATCATATTTTACAGTTAAAAAATTGTTTAAAAAAATGGTTGTCCCTAGGGAGCTGAATATGTAAGTTGAGAAAAAAACAAGCTTTGATTATAAGCCCTTCTCTACTAATTACATTCATATATGCATTCATTTTACATTAATTGAACATACTCTGTACTAAGAGATCTTCTAGGTTTTGTGTGTGTTAAAATTCATGTAACTATCAAAAGAACCCTATGTATGAATGTATCTCCCTTTTTAGATGAAGAAATTAAGGCTTACGAGTTATTCCATGTCCTCAAGGTTTATATCTAATAGATAGGACTAGGTCTTTGCCCTAAGAGAATCTTATTGGATTCTTTTTTTTTTTTTTTTTGAGACAGGGTCTCACTTTGTGGTTCAGGCTGGCCCGAGCTCAGCCTCAAACTCACATCACAGCAATCCTCCTGCCTCTGCCTCCCGAGTGCTGGGATTATAGGCGTGAGCCATCCATCACACCCAGCACTGTGGTATATGGTACTGGTCGTTGCTGGGGTGAGTCTCCACGCCCAGTATTGTATGTGGTTAACCAGGGATCAAACCCCGGGCCCTTGTGCTTGCAAGACAGGTGCAAGAACCACTGAGCTCAATCCCCGGCCCGAATTCTTTATTTTTTTTAGATGGCGTCTCACCACGTAGTTTAGACTGGCCTTGAACTTGTATGGCCTAGGCTGGCCTTAGAGTCACAGTGATTCCCAGCGTCAGCCTCCGAGAATTGGGATGATGGCTGGCTGTGCACCACCACGCTGGCTTCAGTTCTTCAGTGCTTGTCTGCTTAGTGACAGGCCTAGCAGTTGCTGGGGATAAATGTGTAATGAAATACATTTTGCTTCTTCCTCCCACCTCAGTGGGAGAATAAACAGCAGTGATGGTGGAGGTAATGAGCTCCATTGCTGATAATATAAAGTCTTAAACAAGTTTTGGCAAATAGCTTGGATGTAGGTTTCTCGGAGCATTATAAATGTTAATTTGTTTTGCCCCAGAATTTCCTTTTTCCCTTATTTATTGTGAAACACTTACTGTGAGGCAGGCACGGTAATCATGGAGCTAAATCCTGGGTGGTATACAATAAACTTATTGTGCAGGTGAAGGAGGAAACCCTCCTGCATAAAAGTGACTTTTATCTTGCAATATTAAAAAGGTAGAAACAATCTGAATGTTTAGCTATAAAGGAATGAACCAGTAAATCTATCCTATGGAATATTTTGTAGCCATTTGCAGTCAAGGTTATGAAACCCTCTAAAATGAGAATCAATTCATTGTTAAATGGGAAAAATTGGACATAAGATTTAATATACAACATGATGGATTCTGTTCCAAGGGCAGAAATGTACCTTGGCAATGTATAGAAGGGGGTGGGGGAGTAAAAGAGGAGAGAAAATTACCCTAAACTTTTTCAGAGTTGTGTTTAAGTAGCAGAGTGTTTATAGAGTAATTTTACTTTCTAATTGTTGTCTTCCATGTTTCTTTACTTCCTCTGAGCATGAATTACTCCATATTTATTTATGTATTTATTTTGTTTTTTTGAGTCAGAGTCCCACATTGTAGTTCATGCTGGCCCTGAATTCAGCCTTGAACTCAGCAATCCTCCTACCTCTCCCTCGGGAGTGCTAGGATTACAAGCATGAGCCACTGTGCCTGGCAACTCCATAGATTTTTTTTTTTTTTTTTTTTTAGGCTTTTTGGAGACAGGGTCTCACTTTGTGGTTCAGCTGGCCTGAGCTCAACCTCAAACTCACATCACAGCAATCCTCCTGCCTCTGCCTCCCGAGTGCTGGGATTACAGGTGTGAGCCACCACGCCCGGCGCAACTCCATAGTTTTTGAGTACTGGGGGAAGAAATACTTTTTAATCTAGAGATCACTCCCAGAAGTAGTACTAATTTCCTCTGCTGGTGTGGATATATCTTTCTACCTATTTATATTTATAAATATAGATATATCCAGAGTTATACTAAATTTTCAAGTTAAAATTCTTTAAGTGAACATTCAGAAGCCTTTAAAATATGAATGTATCTTGCTCTTTTCATAATATACATTTTCTGCATACTCAAATGGCTGATGGTACAGCAGTAAGCAATATATTTTATTTGAAGTAGTAAATCAGAAACATTAACAGTCATTATTTTGTTCATGAACCTGGGCGTTGAATAGTATATTTGGTAGTTTTAAGTAGTATGCATTTCTCATTCACTTTAGTTCTGAGGTTCAGGTAGGATGTCCTGGGATGTCTGCTCAGAGGCTGACTAAGCCAAAGCCGAGCTGTTCTCGTGGTTGTTATTGCTGGAACCTCTGGGAAAACTCCCCTTTCAAGCTTTTTCAGGGTTTCAGCATAATGCAGCCCCGACAGTTAGAACTGAGGTTCCACTTCTTTGCTGGCTGTTAGTGCAGGGACCCTTCAGCCTCTCACGGGCTCCCTCAGCTTTGCATCCCTTGTTCCCATGTTAAGTTGACTTTTTAGAGTCAACAATGGAAAATTGCCCATGTCCGATTCCTTGTATTTTAATTTTCTTTCAGTAGTACCCTTGTTTTAAGTGTCTTTCAGTAGTAGCCTGGCTCCTCTCAATAAGGTGCTTGTTGAGGTTGCATCCACCTATAGTACCCTCCCTGACGTATGGTCAGTTGCTTTGGGGACTCTTTCTTGCACCTCTTCGGAACAGCACCTGATTTGTGTTTGAATAGTGGAAGATGGTGGGGCCCCATCAGGAGGGAATCTTGGAGGCCATTATGTTCTTCTGCTTACCATGAGGAGTGACTCCCCACTTTGAAGGATTTTAGGGTCTTAGTTCCTGAACCTCAGTCTGTTTACCCTTGTGTGACCTGTTTTATTGACATTGGTAAGGGGCAAAATTACTGCTTCTGACTAAGTCCAGCACCAGCTTCCTGAAATCAAAGCCTGTCACCACTTACGTGCCTAACTTAGTTACACGACTCTGGATGTATTTCTCTACTTCCCCCTGATTTGGTTTTCTCATCTGTAAAACAACACAGTTAATAATCACATTTTTACAAGGTTTTGTTGGTTAAATTAGATAATAACTAGAAAACTCTTAGTACAGTGCTTGGCATAGAATAAAGCGCTTTGAAAGTTTTTGTGTGTGTGTTTTGAGATAAGTTCTGTGCCGTCCATATCAGCTTTAAATTTGTTACAGAGCTTAGATTCATTTCAAATTCAGTCTTTTTTCTTATCCTGTTTGAGTGCTGAGATTACATGTGTGCACCATCATGCCCAGCTAAACGTATTTCCTCTTTAAAAATACATTTCTGGAGCCTACGATTTAGCTCTGGTTCTAGTGCCTGCATCACAAACACAAGGTTCTGAGTTTGATTCCCAGTAACCAAAAAAAAAATTCATTTGTCATAAGCTTTTTATGAGGGGCATATAAGTAAATGAATTTTCCTTCCACAGTCTTATTTTTTGTTTCTGATTCACTGACTATATTCTGTTTATTGCCCTTGTATGGTGGGGTTCCACAAATGTGTTTTGGACAGTTGGATTTAAGTGAATGTAATGTGCTGATTTGATATGTTTTGGTAATTAATTTCACTGCTGTAAATAGTACATTTGCATTCCCAAGGTTTACTTCATGCCCCTAACCCGTGGTGGACCCTGGAGCTGAGCCAGCTTTCAGGGCTCACTGAGAGTGAGTTATAGATTTGCTTTCTGTGCACTAGGAGAAGCTGGAGGAGTGCCTGCAGCAGTTGAAGGAGGAGAGAGTGATAAGGCTCAAGGCTGATGAACGAGTCAGCGAGGTAAACTGGAATCTTCTCTCTTGACTGTTGTTCTTTTGTTTTGTTGGATTTGATTTTAAGCTACATATAACCTTAGTAAACTTTAATGTAAGAAAATACAGTATTACAAATTGGTTGTGCTATGTCAACTTTTATATTTACTTACTCATCTAATTCTAAGAAGCATGTTTTGAGGCCTTTTTTTTCTTTGAGACATGGTCTCGCTTTTGTAGTTCAGGCTGGCCCTGAGCTCAGCCTCAAACTCACATCACAGCAATCCTCCCCCTCCCCTGAGATTACAGATATGAGCCACCACACCAGGCACTGTGGTATGTTGTACTGATTGCTGCTGGGTGTGAGTCTCCACACCCAGTATTGTTGTATGTGGTAAAGTGATCAACCCGGGACCTTGTGCTTGCAAGGCAGGTGTCAGAACCACTGAGCTAAATCCCCAGCCCTTTTTTTTTTTAGCTTTTTAAGACAGGCTCTCACTTCATAATTCAGGGTGGCCCTGAGCTCATTACGTAGCCCAGACTGGCCTCAAACTCAGCAGTCCTGCCTCTGCCTCCTGAGTGCTGGGATTAAAAGTATGAGCTACCACACCTGGCAAAAATCATATTTTTTAAAGAATAGAAACGTAATCCCCTCCTTTCATATGACCACATCTTATTTCTGTTCATGTAACACACTCATTAGGCTTCATTGTATATGCAGAAACAGAACATGGCAGTGATGATGCTGACAGTGAATTGGAGTGAACAGGAATCCAGTGAGTGATAAAATTGTACTCTGAGGGGCTGGGGATTTGGCTCAGTGGTTCCAGCACCTGTCTTTCAAGCACAAGGGCCCCGGTTCGATCCCCCGTTAACCACATACCATACTGGGCATGGAAACTCATACCCAGCAGCAATCAGTACCACATACCACAGTGCCAAGCGTGGTGGCTCATGCCTGTAATCCCAGCACTCGGGAGGCAGAGGCAGGAGGATTGCTGTGGTGTGAGTTTGAGGCTGAGCTCACGGCCAGCCTAAACTACAAAGTGAGACCCTGTCTCAAAAAAAAAAATGTACTCTGAGTAGTACATTCGGTTACTGTGCATGAAAACAAGACAGTTCTATATAATTTATTACGGCAGAGAGTTTCAGGAAGAATTTTTGACAGTATGTGCATTTAGTTGAAAGACATTCATTCAGTAAATATTGAACGCTTCATTGTGTAAAGCAAAATGTGCATCATGAGGCCAGGGATATAGTTCAGTGGTTCTGACGCCTGCCTTGCAAGTGCAAGGGCTGGGGTTTGATCCCTGGTAACCACATAACAATACTGGGCATGGAGATTCACGCCCAGCAGCACTCAGTACCACATACCACAGTGCAGGGTGTGGTGGCTCGTGGCAGTAATCCCAGCACTTGGGAGGCAGAGGCAGGAGGATTGCTGTGATGTGAGTTTGAGGCTGAGCTCAGGGCCAGCCTGAATGAACTACAAAGCAAGACCCTGTCTCAAACAAACAAACAAAAAAAAGTGCATCATGAGTGAAATGAGCTTTCTGAGAAATCCTAAACTTGGAATTTTATGTGGTTTTAGATAAACAAATGATGAGGAGTGTGCAGGGGAATAAATATTTTCAAGAAGCGGGAGGTGGGGGTGGCAGTATTGGTAGTTGTGTAGTTAATTAGTTGAACTTTAGGACTTCTAGATACATACATTAAAAATTGTCCTAGCTAAAAAATCCTTGATGTTTAGCAGAAGTATAATGTGCTGGCAGCTAATTTTCTTTCATAGAATGATGTGAATTTAATGTAACTGTAATAGTTACAAGCGTGATCTTTTTGAAAGAGCATTAGTACAATAAATTTGACTTATATACCTAAGTGTTGTATAGGAAATCTTGCCAGTTGTCTCCAGATTTTATTAGGTGATACAGTTACTGTCTTTAATGGTAAAGAGTTAGAGTAATTACAGATTAATCACATTTTAAAAAATTGTTTAGTTTTGTTACTTAAAAATTGTTTTCTTTAGATGACAAGGAGAGAAAATAATGTCATACATTTTTACCCCTCTTTTGTAGCTGGAACATGAAAATGCCCAATTAAGAAATATCAATTACTCCTTGTCAGAAGCCCTTCACGCGCAGTCCCTGACAAACATGATCCTGGATGATGAAGGTGTTTTGAGAAGCATTGAGAATTCCTTTCAGAAGTTCCATGCTTTCCTGGATCTCCTTAAAGATGCTGGGTTAGTCTGTCTCCAGGGCATTCTTCCCGTCATGACGTTAACAGTAGCTTGCGGAGGAACTTGAGCATTGTCTGTAAACCTTGTAGGCTGTGTGACTAAACCTAAGTTATATCCTTGATTTTTTAAATGGAAAATTTATTTTTAAAAAGTAAATTAACAAACCCGCCTTGGTAGACCGTCCATTGTAAGAAGCCTGCCCTTAGAGTAATTAGTAGGTATAATTCTTGTTAAAAAGTAAAGTTAATTTTAATAGAAAATATTCAAGATATATAGGAATTTTCTTGCCTTTTACTCATTTTTGTTTGTTAAATGAATTTGAATTATATAAATCTTAGATATTAGAATCACAAGTAATCTGCAGGTTAAATACATCACTTGTTCTCCAGCATGAAAGATTTTGATGAGAGGATTAGAAGTAGCTGATGGAGTGCTTTTTCAGTGGGTAAATAGTTGGACGCCAGGAACAAGCACATTATTAGAAACTGCAGAAAAAAATGTGGGAAGATGTGTGAAGATGGAGCTGCACAAGCTAGAGAGTGCATTTGAAATGGAGGATGATGCTAAGGCTACCGGCAGGTGGTGTAGAATATATTCTCAAGGGAAGGAGGGAGTGCACCATGATCTGGCCCCACAGCACAAATACAGGAAGATCTGACCAAGAGGGAGAGACAGCAGCTTGTGGTCTGCAGTAGGACATGGCTTCTGCATTTGGTATTCATGTGTACACTTAGCTATTCCATGCTTGTAAGTGTGAGGGAGTGTGAGGTCTCCTGTGATTTTAATCCCCATCTTTCCTCTTCTTGTGCAGACTTGGGCAGCTTGCCACAGTGGCTGGTATAGATCAGTCAGATTTTCATTTACTAGGTCGTCCCCAGATGAATTCTACTGTTACTAATCCACCTGAAGAAGAAAAGAAGGCACTCGAAGAGGAAAAATCAGATCCAAAACAGAGTGCTGTAGGACAAATGCAAAATATCCAAGTAAGTGGACAGAACAGAACTCAGTGATTTAGGAATGATTAGCAGATAGGGAATTGACTTGTCAGTGAGAGAATACTACTGACATGAGAGGGAAAAAAATATACCTTAGGTCTTCCCAAGCCTAAAATTAGTATGCTTGTTCCCATGTTACAGTACTGTATTGTTGTAAGTAAGAAATCCTAGTTTGGTAATTTATGATGTAAATCAGAATATCCTCAGTGAAAAAAGAAATGAAAGTTTAGAGAAAATAATTCCAAATTTTAAATTTTGTAAATGTCTATTCTATTCATATTCCATCTAGGTTTCTATTTGTATGCAGTCAGCTTACAATGAAGGAACACTAATGAAGGTACAAGTACTGGTGCAGATAACTCTTAGAAATAAGTAATGCAGACATAACTAACTGGCAGTGTGGATGGGCAACAGGCTGCGAGAGGGAAACCTGCCTCTGCAGACTCCCGGCTGCTGCCTTCACTCTCTTCCCGGACCCAACCGCCACCCCTAGCCACAGGCTGCTCCTGGGAACGGACAGCCTGAGACATGCATTGGGTACCACTAATTGTTTAGGTACAATAGGAAAGAAACTACTTTTCTTAGGTAGTAGGGTGTTTTAATGAGGGAAATGGAAATGGATAATAATTACACAAAAGTACAAAAATGTGGTAAATCTAGTTCTGAATGTAATTAACTTTTGAGTGGAGAAGCACTTGGCAAAATATAATTAAGGGATGGGCCGAGGATTTAGCTCAGTAGTTCTAGCACCTGCCTTATAAGCTCAAGGTTTTGAGTTCAATCCCTGGTACCCACATCCCATAGATGCCGGGCGTGGTGACTCACAGCCACCAGCAATCAGTACCACACACCACAATGCCAAGAGTGGTGGCTCATACCTATAATCCCAGCACTCAGGAGACAGAAGCAGAGGATTACTGTGAATTTGAGGCTCACCTGCGCTACATAGTGAGCTCAGGGCCAGCTTGAACGACAAAAGTGAGAGCCTGTCTCAAAAATATAAATATATATTATATAAAATATTATATAGGTACATATATAATTTTTATATAAAATATATAAATATATATAATTAAAATTAGAGGCTATATATATGCCCTTAATTATATATACATATATAATTATATATATATATGTATATATAATTATATGTGCATAAAATTATGGGCAAAAAATGACCCTCAAGTCTTCTGAGTAATGAATTGACTATTTAGTGATATGATCACAGAGTACCAGTGAAGTTTTGAAGTCTTTTTTTAATAATTAGCTTTATTCATGGCTGAATTTTTCTGGTTTTTCCCTCTAGTTTCAGAAAATTACAGGTGATGCTAGAATTCCTTTGCCTCTTGACTCTCTCCACGTCCCAGTTTCTGCTCAGGAGACAACAGTAACTTCCAGAGAGAATCCGGAAACCCCAGCCCCTGAGCAGCAGCAGCAGGATGCTTTTGAAGGATTCAATGATGCAGCATATTCTCCTTCAGCAGATAAGATTCCTGGAACTGGAGAAGAGGAGGACTTGTCTAGAAATAGCAGATCACCCGCAAAGAAAATGCCCACAGCAAGTGAATTTACCAAAAAACATTCTGCTAAGAAACAGCCTGTAAAGGATCTCCATTCCTGTTCTGACTCTCTTGTAAGCCGGAAAAACAAAGGAACTAGGGAAAATAGTTCTTTAGGTAATGAACCAATCAAAAGTGAGTCTTCGAAAAAATATATTTCTGTCAAGAAAGAAAGTAGAATAGTGACTGTTTCATCCAAGTCAAACAAAAGTAAAAACAATCCACTAGGACATTCTGAAAGTGACACTCTTGGATCTGACTTTGAAATTGAAGAAAGCATCCATTCTCTATCACGTTTGACATAGGTTTAACTTTGAATTATGTTTTTGCCTTCTAATTTTAATAAATTTTCTCATGTTTTTATTCTGATACATGGTGTTTTAAAATACAGGTTTAGAAGCCATTGTAGGAAAGTATATTTCTATATGCTTTTTGTTATTAAGAAACTTCTAATGTGTTTTTTTCTTTGACACTTTGCACCATTCTTGAACAAATATTTACAAGGGCTTACTCTGTGTAACATTTTTCTGAGTGATACAGTTTTCAGCAGCAAAGAAAACAAAGCCTTTACCCTCTTGGAACTAATACTGTGGAGGGAGAAAATAACAACCAAGCTGAGGAAGCGGGCTAGAAAATCATAGGAATGAATAAAGGGAACACTTCTGGCTTGAATCATTGTGAGAATGCACATCACATGGCCAGAAGCCACTGATGTACCCTAATTTATAACTGAAGCAGCAAACATCCACTTACATACTTACCTATTTATGGCTCTCAGCAAACCTGTACATACCTCAGGGAACTTATCACACCCATTTTATGGATGAGAAGTTTGAGAAAACATTGTGTGAACGGTCTGCAGTTGGACAGCTGAATTAGTAGTACGGCTGGGACCTGAACCGGAAGCAGTGCTAAAGGTGGTAAAATCAGTGAGCACTGAACACGTGCAAGACCAAAAGCACACCTATCTTCTACCCCAGCACAAACACGGATCTCTGTACTAACTTACCCAGTGTTGGTAAGACACGCAGGATAAGTCATTAGTATAAGTGGGCTTCATCTCAAGAGAGATTAGAGAAAATGAGTTGTGAGTTTTTCCTAGACAGTCCTGCCTGATTGTAGTCACAGGGCTTCTCTAGTACTCTATAGTATTACAGTCCTTGTATGGTGCCTGGTTTGAATAAAGGAAAGCTGATTTCTTTACTGTAGGACTTTGCGCTACTGTAGGCTAGTGTTCACTCTGAATCTTCAAGACAGGCTTGAGGTGTGCACTTGCCACTCCTTGGATACTTTCGATTGTAGAACCCGCAATAGGAATACCTCACAGCTGGTTCCAACTAAATGCTGATTTGATAATTTTGGAATCATTAATCAGGAGAGAAAGGGATCTAAAGGAAGTTTTGATTGAAAGGAAGAAATAAGTTTGAATCCTAGGAAATAAAATCAGCAGGACTGAATAGTTTTGGGAGGTAAAAAAGAAGCTCGATTTGGAAGAGAAAGGTGAGAGGGGTACTAGTAAGGTTGAAAACATGGGAACTGTTGTGTAGTTTAGTTGGACCTCTTGAATTTTAAAGCGCCTGTGGAGCTGAGGCAGTGACTCAGATGTTTTGATTGGACATGAAGTCAGAGAAAGAAAACTATTGAAGTCAGTGTGTATAAGAGAAAATTAAAATCATGAAAGCGAATATGATCACAGTCATGAGAACTATCAAAGATGAAGTGACAAACAGTATTCTGAGAGAGCTGATGCCAGTATTTCAAGAAGGAAGAAGTGGAATGCAGTGTCCTGCCGTGAGGACCTAAGTGTCCACTAGGTTTCGGCAGTTGGTCCCAGGACCCTTTATTGAGAAGGAGGCAAAAATTAGAAATAAAATGAGATTGTAAAGGAGCCTCAGTGTCCTTGGACCACAGATAATTTAAAAGGGATAAGCATGAAGTGTGATTTTAAAAATTTAAAATCTTAAAGTTATGGTAAAGGATACTGCCCTTGGTTTGTCTGAGAGTGTTCCCCTTGGCTTTGAACCATCGCATCTTTCTTGGCACTTTCTGGAAGTCCTCTTTCTTGTATGTTTTGTTGTACCGTGATGGTGTCTTCGATGTTCTGGATTAATTTGAAACGTTGTTTACCGTTTGTACTCGTTTTGGCTTTGGGGAAATGGCCAGAGGTTGCACAGTGCTAGGTGGATTTGGACATACCATAATGTTTTATTTAACAGACATTGCATTAAATGTTTTGAATCCTTCAGGACACCAAGGCAACCACAGAAAGATACTCTAGAAAGAGGACTTTCAGAATTGCTTTGAATAAGTGGCAAGAACTCCGCTGCCTGCCTGGCAAGTAAGTGCAAGGTTCTGAGTCTAGTCCCTGGTTCCACAAAAATAAAAGACAAAAACAATGGGATAAGAAATCAAGAATAAATGCCAATGTGTCTTTTACTATAATAATTTTTTTAAAAATGTAAACAGCTGGGGATTTAGCTCAGTGGTTCTGGTAATGGCCTTGCAAGCCCAAGGTCCCGAGTTTGATCCCCAGTTGGTAACTACATACAACAATGCTGGGTGTGGCAATTCACACCCACCAGCAGTCAGAACCACATACCACAGTGCCAGGTGTGCTGACTCACACCTGTAATCCCAGCACTTGGGACGCAGAGGCAGGAGGATTGCTGTGAGTTTGAGGCTTGCCTGGGCTACATAATGAGCTCAGGGCCAGCTTGAACTACAAAGGGAGACCCTGTCTCAAAAAAAAGTTTAAACATTTCACTTTTTAAACATACTTTGTATTTTACAATTAGTTCTTAAATCTTTCATATTTTGTTACATTTAAAATTATTTCATTGATAAATAGGGATATTTGCCTGCCTAGTTTATAGAATTTTAGTTCTTCAAATGATTATTACGCTTTAAATACCATACTGAAGTGCCATCATTTAATTGGATACACTTTCCATATAGGTTTGACATTACTAGCTTGTTCCTTTACTGAGAAATTACTGGGCACCATTACCTTGTTTACTAGAACCTATGTAATTTGTATGCAGTCAGGATATTTTATTGTCAGTTCAATATCGGATGTGGTACTTAAAGCAAAAGCTTATCATCTTACTTTAAATTGACCTATAATTACTAGTGGTCAGAAGTTTTTCTTATCTATCCAGTCCTATGTCCAGCAATGAGTCTAATTTTCTGAAGCATTTATAAGATAATCTCTTATATAGGTAACAGGGAGAGGGGACATAATCAGAACCTCAGCAGTTAAGTCCTTGTCTCCTGTGAGCCCCCCAGCACAAGGTAAATTCATTAATAAATAGAAACAAGACTTAGAGAAGAAGCTGAGCTTTGGGCCTGATCTCTGGTGCTCTGGGCAGCAAAGACAAAAGACCCCAAACTTTGTCATTATTAGGATCATTCTTCAGGAATCTCAGATGTCTCAGAGGGCAGAGATAATCCTGAGTTCATGAGGACCTTATTCTGATGTAGTCTTTGCTCTTGAGCATCACATTGTGGGACAACTGAGCCCTCAGAATGGCTCCCGACACTTGTGATAGATGCACATTGTGCCACCGGTATGTTACCAGCTAAAAATGAAGTGAGACAGATAATCCTTGACACTATGCTAAGTGAAATCAGACAGCTACAGGACTAAACCACAGTGGTTCCCCGCAGACAGGAGTCTGAGTCATCAAATCCTGGAGAAGACAGCGGGATGGTGGCTGCCAGGGACTGGGGAGGGGGTCTGAGGAGTCATTATTGCCCAGGGTAGAGTCTGTAGATGGGAAAGTTCTGATCATGGAGGTGATGCTCACATAGTCACGGGAATGCTCTTAAAGCCACTGAAATGTACTTAAAAATAGGTAAATGGTCAATTTTGTATTTTATGTTATTTATGTTTTATTACAATTTTTAAAAATGAAGGCTAATATAATGGTGCATATCTGTAACACCAGAACTTGGGAGACTGAGCTGGAAATTTGAGATCAGTCTGGACTACATAGAAACACCCAGTCTCCAAAAAAACCAACCCTAAGAGGAGGCCAGGGATATAGCTCAGTGGTTCCGGCGCCTGTCTTGCAAGCTCAAGGGCCTGGGTTCAATCCCTGGTGACCACATAACAATACTGGGTGTGGAGACTCACCCCAGCAGCAACCAGTACCACATACCACAGAGCTGGGTGTGGTGGCTCACACCTGTAATCCCAGCACTCGGGAGGCGGAGGCAGGAGGATTGCTGTGATGTGAGTTTGAGGCTGAGCTCAGGGCCAGCCTGAACCACAAAGTGAGATCCTGTCTCAAAAAAACCTTAAAAAAAAAAAAAAAAAAAAACCAACCCTAAGAAAACTAAAAAGTCAAGAAAGCAAAGAGGAAGATGAAATAATAGTAGGAGGAGATGATGAGGACCAAGAAGAAAGGATGTAAAATGAGGAAGAAGGATCCATGTTCTTACTGGGTTCAGAATAAAAAATGCAAATGATGAGACTCTCTTTCTCTTTGCTACATAACCTATGAGTACTCCCTCCCCTTTCTTGTTTTCTATGGGAATATTATATTTTGTTTTATTTGAGGCTGGGATTAAACTGAGGTTACCCCTGGGTCTGTAAAAATCATCTTGTCTTGTACCACATCCGTTTTTCCCTCTGACCGCATTGTCTTCTCTCTTTCCTGGACCCTGTCCACAGGACAGGCAGATCTGACTAGAGGTCATCTCTTCAGTATTTAGCCAAAGTTTAAATTTGTAGATGTTCAAAAATGTGGTGACCTTGCATAAAATCTAGGTTTTCTCTTTTCTTACAGCAGATGACAGCTGGGCAACCATTGTTCCTATCCAGCCACAAGGGGCTGATCTAGACTTTGTGCTTGGGTTTACAATAGTGAGTTCACTGGACTAGCCAGAGCTGCTGGCTGTAACAAAGGGCCCCTCAAATTTCAGAAGCATGGTGGTCTCTAGCTCATGTTTGTTAAGCCCAGTGTAGGTGATTCACACAGCCAAGCTCCTTTTCCTTCTGCTTCTCCCAGAACAGAAAAAAGAAAATGGAGACACAGCTTTCTCAACTACCTCATCCTGAAGGAGATCCACATCTCTGCCCATGTCCCATTGGGATGGCTCCTGGTCATGTGGACCACTGAATTCAAGAAGTGTGAGCCAGGCACGGTGGTGCATGGCTGTAACCCCAGCACTCTGGGAGGCTGAGATAGGACTGAAAGTTCGAGTTCAGCTTGGGCACTTTGGCAACTTAGTGATACCCTGTGTCAAAAGAAATAGTAAAAAGAGCCTGGCATGTAGCTCACTGGGAAGGTCATGGAGTCTGCAAATATGCAGGAGAGCCCTTTCTCGGGGATGACTTTTCTGTGAAGGGCAGCACGTGTGTGTGATGGTCCCATGTAACTTCACCACAAATGGTTGTGCTCAGTTTACTACAGTCCTTCCAAGTGCCCTTCTTGTCCTCAAGAGACATGAATTTGTCCCCTGGAGATATGTATTTGTGGCCTTGGTCCCCAGGGTTTATGGACAGTTCTTGAAAGAAGGAAAGAGATTGTCTTTGTGATACAAAAGAATTTTTCTTGAGAGGAAGGCAAGAGATCAACAGGTTCCAAGGCAGGGGTAGATGTAACCGGCTGCCCTAAAGTGTCTTGGAGGCAGTAGTTCTTCAGGGGGACCACAGCCACCTCCATCCATCCCAAACTCTTTGTTCTCCACGGGCACAAGCCGTTGAGTGCCAGTGGACTGAGACAGCTGCGTGAGCTCAGGCAGCGGGGATGCAGCCTTGTTTTCTAGGGACAGTCTCTAGGACTGTGCACAGAAACCTCTGGCTTAAGGAACTCCAAGGATGAAGACTAATTCCTTCCCTTCTCCAGGAAATTGTTAGCTAGGAGTGTAGAGCCAAGTTACTTTATAAAATAATAAGTAGGTGACCATTTCACACGTCTGAGTCTGTGGGCTGGGACTCATACTCTGTTCAATTTTGTAATTTCTAAAGACACTGAGGAAGGTAGTGGCCTTGCTCATTTCAGCTTTTTTTCTAGAAACTGGCCCTCACGCCCAGGCCCCAAACAGTATGGTGCTCTCAGCCCCACGCTGCTCACATGCCACAGAAAGCAGACAGGAGCCCAAATCCTGGAAGGCAGATTGTCAGATTCAGACTGGCAGCAGACACAGAGGGGTGGCAGAGGGCCCCCGAAAGAGCCCCACGTCCATTTCTGGCCTAACAATTTAAATGACTTGGGGAAAATATTTTCATAGTAAAATGAACTAGGTGAAATTATGAAATAGAAGGGAAAATTTACGTTTAAAAATGACGAAATTCCAGAATTAACTCTTTACTTGAATGGACGGGGACTCCGCCTGAGTCTCCACTGGAATTCTGTAGTGAAGGGAACTTGTCTAGAAATATGAGCAAGACGGGCCGTGCGCCAAGCGTGGCGCAGAGCCCACTTCCTTGACTCGGGCGGTGGCTTCCCCAAGGATCGTGTTAACATTTGCTCACGTTTCCAAATTCGCAGTTTGTCAATGTGGGTGCAACCCGAGAACGAGCTTCAGGTCCCAGCTCGCCCTCCGCTTTGCAAGGGAGGAAACGGAGAATCAGCAACCTGAAAGGACTTGCCTGGGTCATGCGTGCTCCAGCGTCCTCAGCCACCTCCAACTTTTCGCGTGCAGTGACTCTGGGGTCAAGTGCAAGAACAAAGCTATTTGCGCATCCCCAGCCACGGTTTGCTTTGCATGACTGGCACTGGAGTATTTGGTGCCCGTTAGGTGCTTTGGAAAGTCTGGAGAATTAATGACTGCGTGTTCTAGATCAAAAGCATCAGAACTCTGCCTAAGAGAGGTGGGTGGATGGGCAGCCGCTGCTTTGCCTGGTATCTCCTGGTCCGGCCCAAAGAGAAGATGGTGGGGTGAAGGCTGGAGGATTGGAACTGGTCAGATCCAGGGTTCAAGCGTGCCGGCACGGGTTGGCAGGAGCGGCTTCTTCCTGCCGCCTGGCATCCTCGCTTGGGCGCGGAGCCTGTCGTGGGCTGGTGCAATCTCCCGCGCTCATTGCAGTGATCGAAAAGGAGGGGTCAAAATACTAAACACCAGGAGGAGCTATGCGCCCATTCTCAAGCGCGACCAATGGGACGCCGTCATGAGAGCCAATCAGCGCAGGGTCTGCGCCGGCGGGCCAATGAAGCGCCGGTAGGCTCTGAAAGACTGCCCCGGCGGCGGCAGACTCGCGCGCCGCCTGGAGACTCTGGCTGCCCTCGTGCTGTGCTCCAGTCTAGCTCGCTGCCCGCTGCCCCCTGCCCGCTGCCCGCTGTGCCATGGACGTCTTGAAGCAAGTGGTCAACTTCGGGCCCGGGCCCGCCAAGCTGCCGCACTCGGTAAGGCTCGGCCTTCGCGCGCAGCTGGGGGTGCGTCCCTCTGAGCCCCGCGTGCGCGCTCTGGCCGGCGGCACGGCAGTGTTTGGCCCCGGGCGCTCGGTGCGGCGCACGCCTGGGAGGACGCGCGCGTGCGGGGCCCGTGGGCACGGCCGGGGGATGGTGATCCCGGGTCCTGAGTTCGCGGCTCCCTCCTGGTCCTTCGCGGTGGCTGGCGGTCCCCAAGGACTTTCTTCGCTCTGCTGGCGCTTGCAGCCCAGGGGTCGCCTGAAGGCGTCCAATTGCGTGCGGGAACCCCACAGTTCTGCTCCGGAGCAGCAGGAAGATTTTGGGCCACAGCCGCCCCCTGGGCTTGAAGGCTGGCTCGCTGCCCTCCCGGAGCCCCCGCCTTCCCCTCTCCTCTCCCTGCCAACTGTGAGCAAGGCGAAGCTCCGAGCTGTGGTATCCGGTAATGAGTGGCAGCAGCGGGGCGAAGCCAAGTGTTTTCCAGTTATCTGTTGTTGGACGGAGCCCCGCTCTCCCGAGACAGAGCCGCCTCTGTGTGGGCGAACAGAGGCTCTTACAAGGGAGAGGGAAAGGACCGCATGCCCTTACAAAAGCTCGCCCTGGCTGAGAACAGGGCTTATTTTATTGTTACTAGTTCATTTTAGATGGGAGCCCCTGCTGGAACTGTGAGAACGACACCCACTGGTCCTCCCCCTCCCTGTGGCTGTTTTGGAGTCAAGTATTTATTCTCAGTGCAGTTTGTTATGAAATTGATTATAATGCCAGTAATATAATGATTATTTGTTGTCTTGGGAGGATTTTTGTAGTCCATTGCCCTATAACCTGGGAGGCAGTTTTTTTAGGTATCTGATTTAGTTGAACGGTAAAGATTCAGGCAGCCTTCAAACTCTTTTTGACTGTCGTCTACAATGAAAAATAGATTTTATGAAATGATGAAGTACATGCACATAATTGTAATGAAAATAAAAGTCTTGGGAAATATTTAGCCTAATTACCTATGACATACTATTTTGTATTCTGTACTCTTCTAGTGTGTGTTTTATGAAGTAAGTTAGCTGTGAAACGTAAAAACAGTTGAATTTGTAATTTGAAAAAAAAAACTATTAGATTTTAAGGAATGTGCTTTTTGGCTACGAGTGTTTTTTAAAAACCTAGTGATTTTGGTTATAAACTTTTTTTTTTTTTTTTTGAATCAGGGTCTTGCTTTGTGGTTCAGGCTGGCTGAGCTCAGCCTCAAACTCACATCACAGCAATCCTCCTGCCTCTGCCTCCCGAGTGCTGGGATTACAGGCGTGAGCCACCACGCCCGGCTCTGTGGTATGTGGTACTGGTTGCTGCTGGGTGTGAGTCTCCACGCCCAGTATGGTATGTAGTGGCCGGGATCGAACCCGGGTCCTTGCACTTGCAAGACAGGCACTGGAACCACTGAGCTAACTCCCCAGCCCCCTGGTTATGAACTTTTATAGATGGATTTTCAGGGAATGTTGCCGTAACAATAATGCAACAGCGCATCTAGTTCAAAGATGCTTCTAGGACTTGGTTGTAGCTGGGTGGAGGAACAGGCTTGCTTACGTGTGCAAAGCTAGTCCTTGGGGTCTCTAGAGCCAATGGAGGAGATTCTGTTACAGGTAAATATTTCTCTTCACTGTACGAAACGATTCACTACAGTTGACATGCTAATTATACAGTACTTATTTATGGGATACAATGAGATATTTCAGTACGTGTATGCAAAGTATACTGATCACATTGAGGTAACTGGGCAGTTAGGATATATAAACACCAACAGTGAACCCTGTTCTTGAACTCTGTTGTCAGAGCAGGCTAATTCTAATTGTTAAAGTATTATTTTCCCAGGTAGTTATGGTCCAGTGTATGTTTACTGATGCCTTCTTTAGCTAGTATTTTTTTTCTTTTAGATAGTTTTGCAGTGTTGCCGAGGCTGTCCTTGAACTTGATCTTCCTGCCTTAGCTTCTTACCCGCTGGCCTTACAGCTGTTCCACTAAGCTCTGTTTAGTACTTTTCTTCCCATTTGGATTCTTCTACAGAGAATCTTTTGTGCATATGTTGTGTTCATTTTAATTTTTTTAGCTTTTGGTTTTTATTTTTTATTGTGAAGATCTCAGACTCACAGAGGCAGTAATAATACAGTGAACCTTTGGGGATCTCTGATCCTCAACAACTACATTTTGCCAATCTTGTTTTTAGCTCTTTGGGATGATTTTTTTCCTCCTTCCTGAGATCGGGAGATCATCCTAGGGTGTTCACGAGAATGACAAGCGTCACCCCAGAGACAAGTACGGCTTTAGTGAGCTGTAAGCCCAGCACCTGGGGTGAGTCTTAATGCATAGCACGTTCTTCCTTCGCACTGTGCCAGTACACTGCTTTGGACCAAAAAAAAGTGAAAATTGACTTGTCTGCATAATTGGTGTCTAATGAGTTGTTGTTCTTGTGATTGCTGAGCCCATAATTTTACCCATTTTGTACTTTTAAGAAAGTGGAGGGTTGGGGACTTAGCTCAGATATTCTGACACCTGCTTGTGCCCAGAACCCAACTTGCAAGGTCCCAAGTTCAATCCTTGGCACCAAAAAGAAGGACTTTTTGAAGATGTGTCATGTACTGGTGCAAACCCTCAGTGTTGAATGTGATCATAATGTATATATAAAATGTGTCAATCAAATCAATTAAACAGAAAGTAGGGAGATTTGTGGAGATATTTCATAGGGAATTGGTGAGTTTGTGCCTTTGGGAAGAGTGTATCTTAGCATCAGTGACCTTGCTCAATTTCTGGCTCGGCTTGGGTGAGTTAGCGCTTCACTCAGACTTCTGGGGAGCAGGAGAGGGTGTGGGTGTGGGTGGGACAGGGGTGGGGGCCTCTGTCAAACTTCCCAGTCCCCTTCCCCAAGGTTTTAAAAGTTTTTTTTCTTTTGAGTGTAGAGGGAAAGTTGTGCATAACATATGGAAATCATCTCTTTGGCTTTATTTTTCTAGGTGTTACTGGAATTGCAGAAAGAATTATTAGACTACAGAGGAGTTGGCATTAGTGTTCTTGGTAAGATTTGCTTGTGGATTTTGTGAATGCTTGAGTTGCAAAGGTGACTAGTTTAAATGGACTGGACCTAAATTTTTACTGAATCTTCCCCTAGGCCTTTGCAGATACTGATGATGTGTTACATTTTTGCTAGCAACAGGTCTGAAAACAGTATGAGTGCTGGTGAGAGGATTAGACGTCTCAAGGAACTGTTTCATGGTTAGTTTTTGTTAATAGTAGGAGCTGGGATCAGAAGATAGCACATATGTGTGCATTACAGTGCCACTAGACATTTAGAATATTGCTATTGTAATATGAATTGAACTTGAGTTTTTACTATACTTGAATACAGACTTATTGAAGCTGAAATATATATAATCCTTCTGACCTTGTGCCTGAGGAATTTCATTGTTAAATTTCTCTTCCTTGTGTTTAGGTGACATATAAAATAGTGGACCTTCGAGTTCTACAGTTTATTTTTTAAATTTAATTTTCTTTTTGGCGGGAAGTTCCAGAGACTGAAATATTCAGATACTGTAGGATTAAATGTAGTGTTTATTTGTGCTACATTTTTTTCCTTGGGAGTTTGCCACGTATACTTGCATTTCTGTGGAGTGAGGGTACAGTGTGGATGGAGGGTTGCATGTGGACTCCTGTGTGTGACAGAGTGATAGTATGAAAAGAGTCGCTGGGAACCCAATGATAAATTTGTTGTGTTTTGAATGAGACATTTTAAAAATCATTCTGAAGTGAGTATAAGATAAAAATATTTGAAATTACAAAATCAATTTGGCATGTCCCCTACGTTAACTGAACCTGGGCTTATAATTTGAATGAAAAGTAACTGAAATTTTCCTGTATCATTTCCATGTACATTTAAATACAGACTTATTGAACCTGAAATATATATACTTAATTTACTTGGTCTTGAAATAAAAATATTATTGTTATTTATTTTCTACAGAAATGAGTCACAGGTCATCAGATTTTGGCAAGATTATTGGCAACACAGAGAGTCTGGTGCGGGAATTATTGTAAGTTTAAAAAAGGACCAAACTGTGTTTCTTTTGTTTGGTCTTGAATGTCTTTTGCATTATTTCTTCCACTGTTTAGAATATTCCATAGATAAAAATTAGCTAAGGTACTCTCAAATTCACTATTAGTATGTAATGCTTTTTAGTGTATGGTCTGGCCTGGGTATGTACACTTTTATATTTACATGGTATGTCCATAGACGAGAAATCTTTGCATCAAGGAAAGATTTTTCAGCACTGGGACAGCTAAATTGCCTTGAAAGGAACTTATGTGACAAAGAAATAGTTGCCTCTGTCAAGATGATTAACTGTAATACAGTTCAGAGGTCCTCAAGATATGGCCTGTTATCACCTGTCCGAATCACTTGATGAGGGTAAATATTAAAAAATTCAAGGCCCACCCACCTTTGTTGACTTGGAGTTTCTGGAGATACTTTATTTCCAACAGGCTGTGTGGATACTTTTAAGAGTTCTGGACTCCAGGCATTGCTACTCAAATGAGACCTCTGTGGTTATCTGTGCTACCTTTCCTACCTTATTCTTAGGGTACCATATTCTTAAATAGATTGCTATTAAAAGAGACTTTTATTTGTAATATAAATATAGTCATGTGTAAATAAGAGTATAGCAACCTTCAAACCTCTCCCACCCTTTATTTGGTCACGTTTATGTTGAAAGCTGCAACTTTAGAGATTAATTTGATGTTATATGTAACCCCAGCTCTCAGAGATAATCATTAATATTTTAGGAACAATCCTTGTATCATTACATGAACAAATTGGAACTGTTCTGACTTTCCTATAAGTTTTCTTTTTCAAGTACCTTGGTAAGGTAAGCAGCTGGGTGGGGAGTAAGAGACCATTGTACTGCTGGGAGTTCACAAAGGATAAGCTGCTTGGTCCCTCCGGTCCAGTGCCACATTCAAGGAGCAGTGCTATTCTTCCTGGGGAGGATATTTGAAACCTTGGCCTAAAAGATAGGGCGTTGACCACATGGCTGTGACTGGAGCCCATGCTGCTTTACAGCTGTGTCCCTCCAACCAAGTCTTCCTTATACCCCTATCTCTGGGTCTCTCTGGTTGCCACCTAGTCACCTCCCTTGTCCACTCCCCCAGCTGCTAAGAACTTGTATGCAGACTCTTCTGAGCCCTACCTGGCTGCTTGGCTGTTGTGCTAAGGCCCGAGTGCCAGGCAGGCCAGATCAGAACAAGACGTTGGCATACCTCTGTTCCCCAAGACCCTCCCTTGGTGCTATCATATGTCTGCTACAGCTCTGTCCTCCTGGCTCTCTGCCTCCAGTGCACCTGTTCCCAAACTCTGACTTCTGCGTGACTTGGGTCCACTTCCTTGGTGTGGCTTCTGGAGCTGGCCTTATTCTCTCACTTGTACCATTTTGTTTGTGTTAATTTTGATATTGGGGTTTTCTTCATACCCTGGCTTGACTTTTTTTTCTTTTTCTTTTCTCAGTATTGGAGCTTGAATCTAGGGCCTTGTACAACAGTGCTATATCTTTAGACCTTTCTCCTTTTTTTTTGTTTTAAAACAGTATACTACTGAGTCACTAAGCTGCCCAGGCTGGGTTGGAACTTGAAGTCATTTTCCTTCGGCTCCCTAGAGTGTCGGGGTTATAAACCATGCACCACCATGCCTGGCTCTGGCTCTGCCTTCTTTTTTTTAGTTTTTTTTTTTTTTCTTTTTTTTTTTTTTTGAGACAGGGTCCTGAACTCAGCCTTGAGCTCACAATAATCCCCCTGCCTCTGCCTCCCAAGTGATTGGATTATAAATGTGAGCCACCATGCCTGGCATTGTGATATGTGGTACTGATTACTGGTGGGCACGAGTTACCACACCAGGCGTTGTTGTATGTGGTTACTGAGAATCAAACTGGGGACCTTGCGCTTGCAAGGCAGGCACTGGAACCACTGAGCTAAATCCCCGGCCCTGGCTCTGCCTTCTTTAGTGTTAACTTTGCCCTGTTGCCACCTGTGGGTACAGGATTCACTCCTTCAGATTTAGCAGAGATCCCAAAGGAGTTGGCTTGTGTCACATGCTCATCTGGACCTGGTGTTAGCCACATTGGATGGCCTGAGTGGACTGAGGATGATTTCTTAAAGGAACAGCAGAGTGTTGTTACCAGGGAAAGGAGGAGGTGCTTCTGTGAGACCATAGCCATAGGCTTACACTGTAGCCCTCAAAAAATAGTTCATCAAGGAAAGTGTAGAGAAATAACTAGATTAGGGTAGGTTAAATTAGAGCAATGATTTCTTATAATAAATGTGCCCAATATAAAACACTTGCTGACATCATTTTTTCATCATCTTTAACCATATGAATCATTTATTGTTAATGTGTGCTTTTGCCTAGAGCTGTGCCAGACAACTACAAGATAATCTTTGTGCAAGGAGGTGGGTGTGGCCAGTTCAGTGCTGTCCCCATGAACCTGATTGGCCTGAAACCCGGAAGGTGTGCTGATTATGTGGTAACAGGATCGTGGTCAGCTAAAGCCGCAGAAGAAGCTAAGAAGTTTGGGACTGTGAATATTGTTCACCCTAAACTTGGGAGTTACACGAGTAAGTTGTGGGACCTGGGCGGTGCAGAGCTATGCCCGGGGCAGTCTGCTCTCTTTGGTGCTTTCCTCCCCTTGTCGGGACTCAGTTTGATGCCTTTGGGTGGGATGGCTGTTGAAATAGAGAACTCCTAACCAGCTTCTGCAGAGCAGGTTACTTGTAGGTACACTTACTACAAAGCTGTGGGCTGGGTTTGGCATTTTAGGTGTGGCTTCCTCACGGGGCCTGATGGCACCTCCAGATTTGGTATCTTCTGATGGCTCCACAGTCAGGAAGAGCTGCCCCCTCTTTCTGGGAGAAGCCTGCTGCTGCTCCTGCCCTTCCATCCTCCCGGTTTCAGTGTGTTTGCTGGTGCCTTCTGGGACAGTCTCATGCATCCAGTGGGAGTCACTTGGCGTGGTGGTGCTGGAGCCCCATGGTCTTGGAGGCTGTGGGTTCAATTGGTCCCCTACAGCCAGCTCGGAAAGAGCTAAGGGGTAGGTCTCAGGAAAAATTACTAGATTCTCAGTGGGAGTAGGATAGATGGATGCCGGGGGACAAAAATGAATCTCAGCTATCGTGTATGCCATTTATGCCATTTCTTTCTTTCTTTCTTTTTTTTTTTTTGAGACAGGATCTTGCTTCATAGTTCTGGCAGGTACTGCACTCAGCCTTAAACTCACAGGAATCCTCCTGCCTCTGCCTCCCAGAGTGTTGGGATTACAGGCGTGAGCCATTATGCCTGGCATTGTTGTATGTGGTTACCGGGCATCAAACTCAGAACCTTGCTTTTGCTAGGCAGGCTCCGGAACCACTGCACTAAATCTCAATCTCTGGCCCTATTTCTTTTTTTTTTTTTTTGTGGCACTGGGGATCAAACTCAGGACCTTGTACTTGCAAGGCAGGCGGTATCACTGAGCTATATCCCTGGCCCTGCTTTATACCATTTCTGAAGGTTATTCATGTGTAGTACCTTCAAGGATGTGAAGAGTCATCCTTGAGGACGTTGGGGGGGGATGGTTTTGGAAGAACAGAAGGTGCTTTTACTGGAGAAATGTTTAGGGGTAGGTCTCAGTGGGGGAGGGGAAACTGCTGAGTCTCCTGGTTGAAATTCACCTACAAAAGGAAAACCTGAGTCAAATGGCAAAGCTGTGAACTTGTCTTCTGTGATAGAAATCCCAGACCCAAGCACATGGACCCTCAACCCGGATGCCTCCTATGTGTATTTCTGCGCAAATGAGACTGTGCATGGTGTGGAGTTTGATTTCGTCCCTGATGTCAAGGGAGCGGTACTTGTCTGTGACATGTCCTCCAACTTCCTGTCCAGGCCGGTGGATGTTTCCAAGGTAGAGCATAAATGAAGCTGACTTGGTTTCTTCAGGGGTGTTGTGTCTATGAGAACAAGGAGGGCTGTTGGAGGCTGGGGCTAGCAGAGTCCCAAGCCAGGGCACACGTCAGTAACAGGCTGATGGCTGCTTGTTACTAGATTCTAAATCCTGCCATTCCCAGACTGTGGGCTACATTCAGGTCCTGCTTTGGATAACGGTTTTTAGAAACTTTTGGGGAGTGGCTTGTTCTATCCAAGGGCAGATGCCATTTATCCCAGTTCAGGGCACCTATGTGAAGCCCCCACTTCCGTGCTGCAGGCACCTGGATGCTGGACTTAGCAGATGGCCTGACCCTGTACTAGGTCATATGGTTGGGGCAGTGTCTGCTAAGAATGTAAAAGCAGCAGTTGGACCAGCCAAATGGTAGTCTACTTTAAAAAAAAAAAATCATGGTGCAGTATGTTTAACATGAAGTTTATCATTTTAACTTTTTTGTGTGTGTGGTACTAGGTATTGAGCCGAGGACCTTTGTACTGAGCTAAGTCTCCAGCCCCTTTCTGATTTTGAGATTGGATCTTACTCAGTTGCCTAACCAGGCTCCAGGTTGCGTTCCTCTTGCCTCAGCCTCCCAGATGGCTGAGATCACAGGCGTGCGCAACCATACCTGGCCTGAACCATCTCTAAGCATGTATTTCATTGGCATTAAAAATATTCACATTGTCATGCAGCCATGCTAAGATTGTTTTTATTTTTCCAGACTGAAAGTTTGTACCCAAGAACTAGTCACTCCCACAGACCCCAGTGCTTATTCCCTGGCAGCTCGACCTTTCCACTTAGTCTGTGAGCTGAATTACTCTAGAGCCCTCCTGTATGAGGGATGATGTGGTGCTTGCTCTTTGGTGTGTGGCGTGTTTCACTTACCATAACATTAAGGTTTGCTTATGTCGAAGCATGTGTCAGAACTCTGTATTTGTGTATATGTGGGAGTACAGGGCCCTATTTTATTTTATTTATTTCATTTTTCTGTAGTAGTAAGGGCTGTACCCAGGGCCTTCACATTGAATTACATTCCCAGTTTTCTTTGTTTAAAATTAGAGATAGAATTTTGCTAAGTTACCATATTGCCCAGGCTGGGCTTGAATTTTCCATCCTCTAGTCTCAGCCTCCTAGAGTTCTGGGATTCTAGGTGTGGACCACTGAGACTGGCTCAGAGTGCCCGTTCACTGTTTGATTTTATTTTCTGTGGTGCTGGTGGTACACATGGAGCGTACCTTCTACCACTGAGCTGCATTCCAGGGAGCAAGCAGCTTGAGTTGAGGGTTGGAGAATGGAGACTTCTGAGGACATGGATGTGTCCAAGCCACTGCTGTGCTGGGCTTGGGTAGCCCCTGTGGGCAAGGGCTGGGCCTTGGGCTGATCGTTGCGTGTACAGATACACATCCTAAGCAGGAATAGTCATTTCCTCATAATAAACCGTACTCTGTGAAGAGTTCGAAGATGTTCATGCACTGATGAAAATGATCATGAATGCTCCTAAAATTGCCTGCCTTTGTCTTTTTCAGTTTGGTGTGATTTTTGCCGGTGCTCAGAAGAATGTTGGCTGTGCTGGGGTCACGGTGGTGATTGTCCGCGATGACCTGCTGGGGTTTGCCCTCAGGGAGTGCCCCTCATTCCTGGAGTACAAAGTGCAGGCTTCAAACGGCTCGCTGTACAACACGCCTCCGTGTTTCAGGTAACTGTGGGGTGATGTGCTGCAGACCCATTGGAGGGGCCTTGGGACTTCGCATTCGAGGGGTGGTGGCTCCTTTGAGTGGTGACCTAAGGGCCTGTCAGGCTCTGCCCGGCTCTCCTCGCTTTTGGCCTTTTCCTCTCTGATGGATCAGTTTTCCTGTGTCCTTTGGTTTTGAAGAGTATGTTGCTTTTTAGAGCTTGGCAATCCTGGGTCTGGGTGGTTCATCATTAACCTAGAGCTCCGTGGAGATGAACTTCTGCGGCCTGCACTGCAGACGGCCAGTGCCTATTCCCAAAGCTCCCCGGCTTTCGATTCTTTGTCTGCTGAGCCTGTGTGGAGCTGACTGCCTGGCACCAGACCCTGGCCTGGAGCACCTTCCTTTTGAAGCCCAGCCTGGAGGGGCCCTGGTAGCACAGCTATGCCTTATGTGTAGGGCCTCTGCTGTGGAGTGCTTTAGGGCGGGCCAGTGGGCTTGCCTGGCTTTGAAACCTCCACTCCCAGACTCGGCATTTTGGAAAGTCACTACTAGAGAAGGTTTGTTTAGTAGCCCTGTGACCTTGAGGAAATCCCTGAACCTATCTGGGCAGCAGAGACCTCTGGAAATGACAGTAACAGTACCATTCTCCTGGGCTACTGTGAGGGCTCAGACAGTTGCTGCATACCTTGTACCTAGTGAATACCTGGCACCTGGCGATTTATAAATGTTAGCTGCTTCCTTTTTATGCTTAGTTCCCAGAGACTCAAAAGGCGTGAACTCAGAGGAAGAGCCAGAGTTTATGGATTTATCTTTCTAGGGCGTCTGTGATGGAAGAGTGGGGGTGGGGACCCCTCTAGCCACTGTAGGACTCGTGAGATTCTTTTTTGCTTTTTTTTTGGTTTTTTGAGACAGGGTCTCACTTTGTAGTTCAGGCTGGCCCTGAGCTCAGCTCAAACTCACATCACAGCAATCCTCCTGCCTCTGCCTCCCAAGTGCTGGGATTACAGGTGTGAGCCACCACACCCAGCACTGTAGTATGTGGTACTGATTGCTGTTGGGGTCAGTCTCTATGCCCAGTATGGTATGTGGTTACCCGGGATCGAACCCAGGTCCTTGCGCTTGCAAGACAGGCGCCAGAACCACTGAGCTGAATCCCCAGCCCAGGGCTTATGTGATTCTTATGCCCATTTTGCAGGTGATGAGCTGAGGTCATGTTGTTCCAAGTGATGTTGCTGGGGCTTGGACCCTGGCGCCACAGTGTAGTTCTGGAGCGAGTGTGTCCACCTCATGGACCCAGTGCTCTGCGCAAACAGAATGGTCAGTGTGGATTTGTTTGTTTTCAGAATTACCTCAGGAAGATGATGCCTGTGGAAGTCCAGTTCTGGGGCTCAGCTCAATTTTTGCCTGGAAGTTTCTTTTGGGCCAGCAGTCAGGCCAGGCTAGTGAATGGGTCTTGACTTCGTCGCGCTTTCTCCTCCCTCAGCGCTGCCTCTAGACCATGTTTCCTGTGCCGTAACTGGCTATATAGAAGGAGTTTTCCCAAAGTTAGCATTCTAGTGGCGATCTCTTAAGCAGCTACTCATTGTGTGACCCTGTCTCAGGGATAGGATCTTCCAGGAGCACTTCTCCAGTCCAGCTGAAAATGCTTCTGAAGTGAGTGGTGGGACTTTGGGCCTGAATTCTGTCACCTGCTTCTGGGAGTGGAGGCGTGAGGTTCTAGCTTGCGGGGAAGCAGCAGTGGCTGCTGGGCTTCTTGGGAACAGAGCGAGGCAGGCCGGCGGTGACTGTACTGCTGGGGACCTAACGCACAGCGTGCAGGGCTGCATGGGAGAGGAGGGAGGAGGCGGCTGTACTTGGCCCAGGCTGGGAGGTGGCAAGGGCCAAGGTGAGCCACGTACTCTGTACTGCAAGAAATGCTTTGAAGCACGTTTCTCAAAAGTATGCTGAGCACATTAATAAATATGCTATTACTGTGAGATGAACAGCTGCTCGTAGCAGCAGTGAGAAAGCGGACCAGATGTGTAATGGGAGGTGAAAATGACCGGAGATATCAGCCTCCCCCTTACCCCATTTCTTGGCCTGAACTTGACCCCTCAGCTAGTCCACTGGGGAGACCCAGGAGCCTCTTCCCTAGGGCTTTCTTGCCGCAGGAGCGGGCTGAGCCAGAAGCAAGGGCTGAAAAGGGGCAAAGTTGTCCAGTTGCCCTGCCCCCCAAGCGCACAGATCAGAACACCTTTGGGTAAGTCAGGATGCTTAAGGATATGTTAGCATTGGTGAATGTAGAGGACGGAAGATGCTACACAGAAAGAATTCAGACCCCAAGTGCCCCCTGGAGGTTTCTTTGCTTTGTTTATTCCCAAAGAAGACAGGGGCATGTGATTCTGTGTACATTTGGGAATACCCAGGAGTCGGTGACTCGGAATAGGACTTGGACTAGAGTTTGGCTGCAGGACGTAAACACTCAGCACTGCAGAGCTCGCAGTGAGAGGCGTCTGCACGTACAGACTTCAGACTTTAGGGTTGGTGCACACGTGCCTCCCCAGCCCTGGGGACACTCTGGACTTTGTGTCACCCTTAGGTAGGTCAAGGTTGCAGTTTGAACTGATGCCTGCAGTTTGGTGTTGTTTTTGTCAGAGCTGAAAGACTGCAGGCCCTGGGAACTTTGTTTTAACTGTGCTGGGTGAACGGGGCTGCAGATAGTTGCTCTGTAGCCCTGAGCAACACACTGGACTAGAACAAAGGGCCGCAGTCACTCTCACACTTCGTGTGGGTGTGTTGAAGCCAATTAGGAGTAGAGGAAAAGATGCCTGAATGTCCCTTCGAATCCACAAAACACTTTTTACTGACTGTGACTGAGTCTGAAGCAGAAGTCTGTTTTAGCTGCAGTATTTAGCGGCATTTTTAATTTGGTTATTTTTATTTCAATGAAATTAAAAAATGAAAACATTGTTAATGTAGCCACCCTTCTTAGCCTCATGGGAGATGCAAGTGCAGTCATTCTGTGGACCCGTTGAAGGCTCAGCTATCCCCACGCTGCTTTCCCCAGCTGGTGTGGGAGAAGCCCAGGGTCCTGGAACTACAAAGGGGGCAGGCAGGTCCTGCGCAGAGAGCTGTCCCTTGGGAAAAAGCACAGCTCAGTGCCCACTCTGACCAGTCCTCCTTCGAGATATCATGCCTGCAGCCTGCAATCCAAGGCTCATCTGTAGAGTCAGGTCTTTTGTCTACCAGGGTGGAATTTCCAGGATTCCCTGGTGTGCTTTTCTAAACTGGGTCACATAGTGAATGGTGTCTCTTGCTTTTAAAAATCAATCAAAGTGCTCTGGGGATTTAGCTTATTTGTTCTGGCCCCTGGCTTGCAAGGGCCTGGGTTTGATCCCTGGTAACCATATAAAACAATGGTGGGCTTGGAAACTCAGGCCCATCAGGAATCAGTACCACACACCACAGTGCCAGGCATGGTGTATCACACCTGTAATCCCAGCACTTGGGAGGCAGAAGCAGGAGGATTGCTGTGAGTTAGAAGCTCCCCTAGGCTACATAGTGAGCTCATGCCACCCTGAACTACAAAGTGAGACCTGTCTCAAAAAAAAAAAAAAAAATTGATCAAAGTAATGTAAGTATGTAAGTAGGATTTCTAAGTGAGTAGAGTCACCAGCTGATCACTAAAAGAATCTTAACTTGGTGTCATATAGTGAGCTTCTGGGATCTGTGTGGGACTTCTAGGGATCCTCATGTCTAGTCATTATCAGATACTGGAGTCCCCTGTAGAAAATGGTGTAAAGCTGGGTGTAGTGGCACTGCCCTGAAATCCCTGTACTCGGCGAGGCAAAGACAGCCCGGGCAATTTAGAGCTTTAGGCAGACTTTCTCAGAAAACACCGTAGTGTTTGATACAGCTTGGGCCTGTGTCTTTAAATCATCTCCAGATTACTTATAACATTTAGTGCAATGTGAGTGCTGTGAATATAAATACTACGCTGTATTATGTAGGGAATAATAACAAGAGAAAAGTCTACATGTTCAGTCCAGATGCATTTTTTCCCGAATATTTTGTCTGAGGTTAGTGGAATCATGGATGCCAAGGATGCAGATGTGGAGGGCCAGCTGTTTGCAGAGCTGTGTGTTTGATCGTGCAATTGGAGTTCGTATTTGAATTTCTTTTTCCGTCCAGCAGCACCTCTTGGGCACATTGCCATGCTAGCTCAAATATCATTTTCCCCTTCTCTTTTAATAGCTATGGAAATTTGGGAGCTTAAACATTGGAGGGATAGGTGTAGATTGTAAATCTGTGTTTGTGGGTGGCATGTTAGAAGTGAAGGCATAGATCAGTTAAGAGCGGGAATGGGCAGAATCGATACCCAATTGAAAAACCACATAGATATTATAAGACCCTGTGGTTCCAAGATTTCTGACTATAGAGTGTCAAAGTGTGAGTTAATAGGAGTCGGAAGTCTAAAGGGCCACGCAGTGAGCAGTCGGGGGCCGCACTTCTGTGCTGTGTAGGGAGCTGGGAAAGCATGGCAGGACCTGCCACTTGGGCGCCGGACTTTTGGCTCCAGGACAGCTGCTGCTTCTGACCCAGCTGTCCATTGCTGAGACTGCCCACACCCAGCGCTGGCCACAGGCAGTCTGTAGAGGTGGGCGGGCTTGCTGCTGTGTGTGCTGCTCAGACTCCTGTCTCGAGCCAGAAGAGTGTGGGGACTGCGGCCACCTGAGGGTTGGTGTGTATTTCCTGACACCCGGGTGGGGCAGTACACTGTATGGGGTCCTTATGGCAGCTCTGGATTTGGAGAATTAGCAGACAGCAGAGTTGCAGGGGAAGCCAAAGATTCCAGGTAGGCCTCCACGTGGACCACACAGTCTGGTAGAGCTATTTCTATGGCTTGTGGTGGTTGAGCAAGCTGTAGGGTGGGAGAATGGTTTCTAGTTGGTGGGACCTTAGAACCTTTCCCAGAATAGAGAGGTTGGCAGCATCATGTGTAACCTAGACACATGACCGCTGATGTGGTTGTGACTGAGGCTTGGGACAGCCCGGCTGCCCTGTTGGCGGGGTGCTAGTGGTAGAAGCTAGAAGCCTTGGCTGGCTGCACGGCTCGGACTCATAAGAAGAGCTGGAGCATTGCAGTGAGGCCAGCTGGGGTCGGGTCCTGGCTTTGGAGCCACTTGCTGGATGACTTCAGGGAAGTGCAGTTCTCTCTGAACCTGTTTCCTTAGCTATAAAGTATGGCATGGAGGCTCTGAGCTTAGGCCTGTGGCTCAGTAAGAGCAGTTGGAGGCCACAGTAGACCTCAGGCAGGGTCATTTCCTAGTGTTTTTCCTCTTCCTTTGTTCCCCCAACTTCTCAGTGGTTAGCCTGGGAACTCCAGCTGGAGCTGTTTTCCACTTCCCCGCTTAGCCCTGTCAGGCTGGGTGCTGTTGTCCTTTTCTCCCACACAGCAGAGCAGAGGGTATTGGAGGTGTGGTACTGGCTGCTCTCTCCGAAGGCCCCTCCAAGCAGCCTAGTGTTGGCTTCTGCGACCTTGTGGGATGGAAACTCTGTGTCCTCCCTTGGCCCATCCACTTGAGACAGCCAGTTAGCTAGCAGGGTTGTCCTTGTGACCCACCTCTAGCTGTCAGAGCATTCTCAGACCTGGAAGTTCCCCCTGAGCACTCTGTCCCAGTGAGAATGGATGGAGGGGATTGGTAAATGAGAAGGCTGCAGGGCTTGGGAACTCCTTCCTCAGAGTTTAACTGAGCACGGACATCCATCACATTTTTGCACAATTCCCGTAGAGGACCTTTGTCTTATGCCTTCTACAGAAAGCATACCTGGGAGCTGACCTCTTCCAGACTCCCAACTCAGGGTCAGAGGCTGGGCGTAACTGAGTGTTAGAGCACTTGCCTAGCATGTTTGAGGCCCCTGGTTTAAAAAAAAAAGGAGTGGCGGTGGAAGGGTGGGTCTTCATTTCCAGGAGACCTGCTTCTTATGAGGTACACACAGAGCTCTCAGTATCTTTTTAAAGACAGGTACTCACCCCCTCCCTGCTTAACCACTTAGCAGCTTACCCGAGTGTCACTTGGCAGTGCGTTTGTTTGCGTGCTGTCAGGCAGGTGTCATATCAGCTGATGGGTTCCAGTGTGCATGAGATACATTCTTGGGTCTGTTTGTTTTATATTGACTTTTTTGTATACTTTTTATTTAGAACATTGCATTTGCGTTTGATATTTGTTTCCAGTGAAATCTAACAGTAAGTTCTGGTTTCTTTCTTTCTTTCGCTTTCCTCCCTCCCTCCCTTCTTCCCTCCCTCCCTCTCTCCCTTCTTTCCCTCTTTCTCTGTCTCTCTGTCTCTCTCCTTCTTTCTGACATGGTCTCACTTTGTAGTTCAGGCTGGCCTTGACTCAGTATGGAGACCTGACGAGCCTTGAATTCGCAGCAGTCCTCCTGCCTCTGCCCCCTTGAGTGCTCGGATTGTGCACAGGTGTGCACCACCATGCCTAGCTCTGGTTATTTTTTTTTACTAAGTTGTGTTTATTGTATTTGTGAAAAATAACCTATAATTTTGTGTTATAATCTATAGAAACTTATTGTAATTATTTCAGGGATAGTTTTTATACTTTTTTAGAACTTATTCTTTTATAATACAAAATGGTGACACAGTGGAACACTGAGACTGACTAGGGAGGAAGTCCCGAAAGATTTGCAAAGGAAAAAAACTAAATAAGGAAATGTGATCATATCAGCAAATACAAGTCAGTGTTTGGAAACGGAAAGACTAAAAAAGAGATTTCCCTGTTGTTAGTTATCCATATACAGAAGTGACAGAACTTGAACTAGGAAACAAAACAAAAAAGTTTCAGTAGTGGTCAGTGATTATAGTAATTCTATGAGTGATATTGACAGAGTTGACCAACATCTAACAAGCTATTCTGTAATCAAAAAGCAAGGAAAATATATTATAAAACATTCATGTACCTTCTGGACCAAACAATATGGAACTTGTTCATTATTTATTTAAAACAACAGACTTCCTTCCAGAACTCTTTCAGGGTTAAATCTGTGTCTGGGACCATCTGGAAGCACAAGTGGCCACATTGAGGTTATAATTTAAGATTTTGTTCATAAGTTAAAACTGAAATTCTAGTTGTAACCCAAGTTGATCTTATGTCAGACTAGTTGTAACTCAAGGGTGTACTGTATTTGGTGCAGAAAAGGATGGTCCCAAGCTGTAGGGAGGCCTGTGGTCCAGCAGGACACCCCTGAACGAGGGACACATGTCCTCCAGTACTTACTGTCTACCTCTGATCCTGTTCCTCTCAGCTGAAATACCGGACTCAGTATTCAGTGATCCTTGTTTAAATGTGGCCTAGCAGTGAGATGCCCTGTGCACTTACTTTGTGTCTTATAATCACATCCACACTATTTGCTTTTTTTCTCACCTTACGTGAGAAATTTCAAGGAAGTTTCTTTTTTTGTTGTTTTCTTTCTTTGAGACAAAATCTTGTTACGTGGTTTAGGTTGGCCTTGAACTAGCTGTACAGTCCAGACTGGCCTCAAATTTACAATTCTCCTGCCTCAGCCTCCTGACTGCTGGGAAGATAGATATGTACCAGCACGCTGGCTCCAGAGAAATTCCTGATTGGTCAGGTTAAGTCCTTCACTCAGCTCTGAGACCAGAGAGGGAAGGCTCGCTGGGAATCTGCACTTTGGGTGGGAGCGAGGTTTTGAAAAGAGGAGGGCAAGTATGAGGTGTTCACCTTAAGTAGGTGTTTCTTGTTCCCCGTGGGAGCCCCGCTGGAAAGCTAAGCTTATTCCTGGGTGATACATCCTGTATAGTATGTTTGGTAGCACTATGGCTAGAACCAGGATTGTGACATGTAGCCTCTGATCTTAGCCACTGGGCCACACTGACTGCTAGGTGGAAGGCACTGAGCTGGGGCTTAGTGCTAGAAAAGGTGAATGGTGTGAGTTCAGCTTTCTAAGACTAGATTCTCAAGCACAAGCATACAGAAGCATAAACTAAAAGGGTGAGTGGCGAATGCTGTGGGTGTGTGGGCCAGGGACTGTGGGAATTCAGGACATAAAGAGTTCATGCTGGGTGTACTTGGGGAGATGGGCTTTGCTGTCTTGTGGAGTTGGAGGGCTGGGTGGTCTGGTCAAGGTGTCATGGGGAGTTTGTGTTTATGTGTGACTTGCTTTTGTATGTCACTAACAGCATTTTGAATGCCATTCTGACAGCAATTTTCTTGAATGTCTTTCTACTTTTGCAAAGGTGAATGTGATAAATCTTCCTTTTCATCTCTATTTTAGCATCTATGTCATGAGCCTGGTGTTGGAGTGGATTAAGAACAATGGCGGGGCAGCACACATGGAGAAGCTTAGCTCCATCAAATCCAAGATGATCTATGACATCATTGATAAGTCCCAAGGATTCTATGTGTAAGTCAGTGGATTTCATCTCACATTTTGCCTCTTGTGCATGGAAAACTGTATACCTTTGAAAAAATGAACAGATTTTACCTTTCCATGTAAGGATGATGGTGTGTATGAGTGGGTGGTCTCACACCCCTGAGCATGGGAGCGGAATTCTTGGCTGCTCTGCACTTCAGGAATCTGAGACTTGGGGACCCATATCCAGTGGGTAGTGACATTTCTCACTTAGGGACATTATTCTAAGGAAGAATCTGTTTGATCCCTGAGATGGATTCCTTCTCCGCCCTATTTTTAGTGTGTGTTGCTGAGAAAAACATTAATCAGGGGTGGTAATTTATCTCGGTGGTACTGAGCCTGCCTCACAAGTGCAAGGTCTTGAGTTTGATCCCTGGCACCAAAAAAAAAAAGAAAGGAAGAAAGAAAGAAAAAACATCAGGTACCAGACCTCATGGCATGTGTGTGGTGTGCAGTATGTGTGTGCTTTTATATACAGTTACATTAACTCGATGCTCAGCTATGAGGCCAAGTCAGGACTCTGCTTTTCTTTTTTTGACTTATATCGGGGTCTTGCTGTCCAGGCTGGTCTGGAAGTCCTGGACTCAGGTGGTCCTCCTGCCTTAGCCTCCTGAGAGTTTGGACTGTAGGTGTGTGCCACTGCACATGGCTTAGGACCCCAACCTCTTCCTTGGGCCTTTTCTTTTTTGTTAGGTGTGGGGTTTGAACCCAGGGAGTACTGAGTTACATCTTTAGCCCATTTCATATTTTATTTTGAAACAGGTTCTTGCTGAGTTGTTCAGGCTGACTTGAACTTGATATCCTTCTGCCTCAGCTTCCTATAGAGATGGGATTAAAGGTGTGCATTGCCATGAGTGCTGGGACCCCTATTCATAGTGGTTCTTTGAGATTCAGTTTGTTGTAACAAAAATATCTGCCCAGTGGTAATGAGGAAATTTGCACTGTCTTGAATATTTTGTAGGCCATAGGATGTGTCTGTCCTGACACAAGATAGACTTGTATTTTCAGCCATGAGTTGCACCGCCGTCCCCATAGTTAAAGGGGTGAGAGAGTACCCTTTGGATAGTTAGGACAAAGCAATCTATTACCATGGCCTTTCCTCTAGAATGCTTATTGCCTGCTCGTGTGAGCACTTGCCATGCAATAGACCTCCAGCCGCAGCCCCTGGGGAGTCGGACTTGGCTGGATGCCTTGGCCTTTGGCTTCCTCTACAGTGCCATCTTGGGAGGCGGGGTGATATACACCACTCCTTCCTGCTACTGTGCTTCTGTTTAACAGAGGCAAGGCAGGTTAGAGGCCTCCCTTCTAGTCCCTGACACACAGGGAGGCTGGGAGACCAGTGGTGCTTTGTGGAGCTGTTTTAACACACAGGATTAGCAGTCGGGGCTTCAAGGAGGTCATAGTCGAGGGTAAATAGTGCACATAAGCTTGGAACAGAGGATGCTCTCTGGCTCACGGGGAAAGGAGAGCTATTGGATGAGCTCGAGCCTTGGGTGTGAGTAGATTAGGCAGAGAAGACAGCAGGAGCACTTGGAAGCAAGTGCTTAAGAAAGAAATGATGGCCCTTACAAAGGCATTAAGGTAGCCAGGTGTAGTGGCTCACACCTATAGTCCCAGCACTCGGGAGGCAGAGGCAGGAGGATTACTGTAAATTTGAGGCTAGCCTTGGCTACTGTCTTGAGTATTTTGTAGTGAGTTCAGGGCCATCCTGCATTATAAACCAAGACCCTGTCTCTCTCACACACACACACAAGAAGATCCCCAGGGTGCAGTGTGTCTGAGGACGCTTGCTGCTTTGGTGAAGATGACTATGTCAGATTAAAAGGTCAGCCATGGAAAAGTCTGTGGACTTGGTCAGTGCATGTGTTTACTTACCCACGTACCTGTCCACTTACTTACTTGCTTACTACCTATTTGTTTAGTCATCTGTCCACTTACCTGTCCATTCCACTCAGTCATTCAGTTGTCTGTCCATCCATCCATCCATCCATCCATCCATCCATCCATCCATCCGTCGGCTCCTGAGCATCCACTCTGGGCGAGCCTGCTACTGAGATTGGATAAGACAACCCTGAAGCCCCTGAGTTCCTTCCACAGCCTCCCCACCCCACAACACTGGTGACTTGGCATGGAGTCATTGTGAAGCAGGGCGCCTTCTCTGGCACTTATGTCATGTGACCTTGGTCCAGTGACCTGAGTTAGGCCCATCTGCACAGTGAGCACAATACTGGTACATATTTCTTAGGACTAAATGGAAATACAAGTGAGCATGGTATATATAATGGAAGGATTAAAAACAGTCTTTTGCACTGGTTGATTTGAATAAAGCACTAGAAACAGTGACACATTGTGAGAGCATTCTTTACCTGTTAGCTCTTAAAATCATTCTTGGTAGTTATTACCATATAAAGCACTTCAGAAGTTCCTGACATACACTGTTTAATACATATGTTCTATGAGTCATTATTAGAAGGATTCTAAGACACAGGTTGTATATCCAGACATGAGGTTACGTCTTTACCTTATGTGAAGACCAGGCCTCAGGAAAGAGAAGGTGCATATGACAGGTTTAGTGAAGACCCTAAATGAAACAAGGTAGGTGGATTCGTATTGCATTTGCTTGTCATTGCTGCCCTGTAAGCTAGACTCACAGTCGTGGAGAGGCTCAGACTGTGGCTGGGAAATGGAGCAGCCACTGGACGAATGTGGGGCAGTGGGGCCCACGAGTGCTTGTCTGTGGTGCCCTTTAATTTTTACCCCAAGGAAATGAGAAAAGGCAGGTTGCAGATGACTTTCTGTTTAAATAGTGCAGGAGTCAACTGAAAAACAGAAATGATGAGGTACAGAAGTGTGATTGGTAAGAGCTCAGCGTGCTAAGAGTCTGTTGTGATTCCGTGTTCCGAAAGTATCAAGTATGTATGTAGTAAGAGAAGAATTCACAGTGGCTGCAAGAATTGTGAAATTTCCAGATCAGACAAAATCTGCTCAAGTTTGTACATAAGGATAGCTAAAATTTTAAGTTTAGGACAAACTACCAGATGATCTTTAAAGCTATGTTAGCTTAAACTAGTATAGTTCTTTAAAGCCATATTAGTTGAAACTGCAGTGCTGTTACAAGGAGAAACGGTAGTGTAGTGGGATAGAAATCCAGAAACACACTTATTTGAGAATAACTGTATGTTAAATTAGATGAAAAGTCTATTCAAAACATGCTGTTTGAAGCAGTGACAGTCCATGCAAGCAAATTTAGAATTATTTGCATCACGTCATAATTTGCAAATAAAATCTTTATTTTTGCATATGTGGGTAGTACTAGGGGTCGAACTCAGGACCTTGCACCTGCCAAGTAGGTGCTGCACCACTGACCTATATTCCTACCCCCCAAAATACTGTCAGAAAGATCTAAAAGAAATAAAGAGTTACAATAATCCTATAGAAAAATATTGGTAATAATTTCTGGGTCTAAGAGTTTAGAAAGCCTTCTTAAGTCATAGCATTGAAATAATGATATTTAATTTTATGAAAATTTAAAATGTTATACATTTGAATACATAGACAATTAAAACAACAAGTGACAGACATGAGGAAAAATTTGAAATATATAAGATAAAAAGATCACTAGCCTTAATACAGGCAAGAAACCACTAGTGAGCAAAGAATAGCCAAGGTCTGGCAGGTCCTTGCCTGTCATCCCAGCACTCTGGTAGCCTGAGGCAGGAGGGTTGCAAGTTTGAGCCCAGCCTGGACAACTTCATGACTTACTGAGTGAGACGTGTCTGAAAAACAAAACAAAACAGGCTGAGATATGGCTCAGTGCATGACTTGGGTTTAGTTCCTACAGACAACTAAAGCACAGGTAGAAGTTAAGTTTGGACAAATGTGAAGCTACATTTGCAGGATCCGTCAAGCGAAGGATGTCACAGTGACCTGTTACCATTCCTCCTCATCACTCAAGCATTTGGTCTAGTTCTGGGCGAGCTGTCTGTGGGGTCCCGTGGGCTTTTGCAGCCATTCTGTCAGGAACCTCATGCCCCAGTGGGTCAGAGAACTTGCAGGTGGCCTCCATGTTTTCACTGGTGCAATTTTGGGCCAGAAACCCTTTCTTTCCTCTGTCCTGACCTGCGGTCTGCTGTGAAGCTTATCAGCCTTAGCAGAATTACCTGCTTGGCTTTCTGTGGGAAGATTTTTGTTTCGCTTAATCTCCTCCTTGCATCTAGAGAAAAAAATTTTAAGCCTGTAGATTTGTTAATGATGGCTCATGTATTTAGATGAGATCAGATGCATTTGGGGTAGTATGACCATGGACAAACCCCTGCATTTCAGAAAAATAGCTAAAATAATGAACGTGGTGATTTCAGATGTCCAGTGGAGCCCCAGAATAGAAGCAGGATGAATATTCCATTTCGCATTGGCAGTGTCAAGGGAGATGATGCGCTAGAGAAGAGATTCCTTGATAAAGCCCTGGAACTCAATATGATCTCCCTCAAAGGGCATAGGTAAGTACACCCCTATCCGAAGCTGGCCAGAAATTTGGTTTCCTTTTCAAATGCAGACTGAAGCAAATTTAAGAGCCTACTCAGCTTGGACTAAGTGGTTTTGTAACTCGAGGGAAAAATCTATTTGCCCTTGGGCAGTGCAAGCTTCCTGCCCACAGAGCCTGGAGCACCAGCGGAGCCACATGGTCCAAAGTCAGCGGTGAAAATCTGCTGGCCAGCTCCTACAGCTCAGAGCCTGCCACGTAGTCTCTGATGAAGCTGGCACCGCCCGTTCTGCTACTAGAACATTGCCGTGGCTCCAGCTGATCATCAGATAGAGGAGTAACTTTGCAGACTCTACACACTACCATCCTTACACAGAGCAGCAGATGCGGCGAGACGTCTGCCGGCCCTGTGGCTAGTGCCATTGGGCAGGCTCTGGAGTGACTGGTTGCTGTCTTTATCCAGCTTCTCTGCTCTTGCCCTCATCTAGTTTTTTATGGATCCAAAATGAACGGATGTAATTGATTTAGGTGTAAGCATGATGTATTGCTGTTTCTACTGAAAGAGGCGGAAGCTCTATGCCACCTGTTCGGGGTTTCCATGTGGGACACTGGGCACTGTGGCCTTGGGCTGCACCCTTGGGAGCGGTGATGAGGGAAAGAATTGTGGTGACGGTGAATTAGATGCCCTTTGGTGTGACTGCTAATTTTGGGGTGCTGGAAATGAACCCAGGGCTTCACAAGTGCTGTAGCAGTGAGCAACACCCCCAGCCCAGATGCTTCTCTTCTTAATTGTTTGATATCACTGCAGGTCGGTGGGAGGCATCCGGGTCTCTCTGTATAACGCCGTCACAGTGGAAGATGTGAAGAAGCTGGCTGCCTTCATGGAGAATTTTTTGGAAATGCATCAACTGTGAACTCAACCTGACTAGTTTGTACTCTGCCCTTGAGCATCACAGTTCAGAATAACTTGGGAAAGGGGTGCAAAAACGTGAAAGACATGATATTTCTTTCAGATGACCATGGTTTTTACAGATTCTTCTGTTTGCAAAGAGCACAGCAGAACATCCAGATTTCTGCAAAGCAAATGGGACCACCAGCTAATGGCCACCTTTATCCTAACTTGGACTGGAAGCATTTAAAAAAAAGTCTTCCTATTGCCTTTCTAATGAATTCCAGTCTAATTTTATCTTTGCTGCTGCTTTTTTAGCGTAGATGTCAGTATTGGAATTTGCCTAGGACATACTTGTGTTAGGGGCAGGTATTTCTGGAATCACACAAACACAGCAACGGTTTGGGGCAGGGTGGAGCTCTGAGTCTACACAGCGGTGGGGTCTCTTGGCCTCTAGAGCAGTTGGTGAAGGTCAGCATTTGACAGTGGTGTTTTGGAGTTCCAGGCAAATGGAAGACAATAGGTGTCTCTTTGTACTGTTATTCTCAAAAAGACATAAAGTGCCTTCCTATATAAATGCCTGTGTACTAAGGTCTGCTCTTAATATCATATAGTTTATATCTCTATGCTGTTATATTTCTAATAAAACGGTTCTTTGTGATACATGCAGAGACTGTAAGAATTTGTCAAATCCCTGACCCTGTTCTTTTTCATAAAAGGCTCTGGAAGTTCTACAATTCACTTTTGCTGTCTTTTGAACATGTAGAAGAAATGGTTGGCTTGTTGCTTTTCGTGTACTCCATAAACTAAAAATCTGTTGGATCCCCTCACCCTTTATTCACTTGGCCATTTTCCTTGCAGCGATTAACCAGAGTGATACTGTGAGTTCTAGAAGGTCTTTGTGCAGGATCCTCCTGCCTTGTGTTTTATTACTTTTCCGTATTTCATGTTGACTGTGTGGAAAATTTTAAAAGTCCACAAACACTGAAATCCTTTGCCAATGAATTTCTCTACCTGCCTTTTAGACAGATGTTTATTTTTTAAACTTTGTTGCCAGAAAAACTAGTCTAAAAATAGCACTGGATAAGAGTAATTTGATCCAGTCAAATGTGTAAGACTTGAGTCTTGTACAAATATTTTTTAAAAGTTCAAGGCAGAATGTAAGTTTTCCATTTGTTTTTTTAAAAGATGTTTTCAGCAAACCAAAAAGTTCTGTGAACTCTGCCCACCTTCCCCAGAAACACAGCGATGGGACAGTTTTGTGCTCCCTCACTGTTAGTCTGGTTGTGTAATGAGGACTCAGCTGATTTCTTGCCCTGACTCTGCCCCGGTGAGTTGAGTTCCCTGGTCAGCTCTAGACCTCCCAGGCTTGATTTTCTCACCTCGGAGGTAGTTAAGAGTTTAAGCCAGGCTTGATGCAAGATGTGAAGAGTAATCAAGGACATCCCGCTCAGTGTCCACACGACGGGAGCAGCGCCGCTCAGCCCGTCCATGCTGCTTCCTTGTTCCAGCCCCACTTTCCTCGGCGTTTCTTGAGTCTGTTCACATTGTCACGGCAGCTCCGGTGTGTCATCCCTGAGTGGATGGTTCCTGGTCTCTGCCCATTCCTCCCACCACAGCCAGCTGGACTATCTTGTTCCCCTTGTGGATACGTAGGAAGTGTGGTCAAACAAGAGGTGAATGTTTACATAAAATTGCAGTAAAAGACATTGCTATTAACCCCACTCAGTATACACACCCCAGTAACGAACACATCCGGTGGTGGGAGTCCTCTTGGCTAAGTGTCTAGTTGGCTACCAGGGCTGTTTTGATGTCCCAGGTCAATTCAAAATGTTGACCTGTAGTGGTCGTTTTGACTTTGGGGAAGAGCCAGAAGTTTTACAGTGCCAGATCGGTGAGTGCGGGGAACCAAGATGCCTGTTTCTGTGAGCTTGCCTTTTTGTTGGATAGCACTTAGCATTTACCATATTTTTGATCACTCATGAAAGCACTTCTAGAACTACTTCAGAAAGTGACAAGAATGATGTGATAAGTGTGTTGGGAGGGGGAATATTTTGAAGGTGATTAATGGCAATCGGTCTTTTATTGTAATATAATTTTTAAATTTAAACATTTACTGTATATTTTGATCAGAGACCTCAGGTCTCAGGCAGTCAGAGCTCGGTGGCATTTAACTCCTTTTCGAATGGTTCTGTGGAAGAATTCCAAGAGGCAGAAGAGGCCAGCGGGATTTAGGATTTATTTTGGGTTTAAGGTGTCCACCAGCTCAAGCGACTCTTGTCTGCAGGTAGAACAAAGAGAAATTCTAGTTTTTATCCATTTGATCAAAGAGAGGTGGTCTTTCTGGTGTAACTGGGGTGCAGGTGGGCTAGAGAGGTGAGCCAAGCAGACAAAAAGCAAGTCAGTCTCTTTTCTCTCACTGACAGGGCATCCGGAATTTTGTTTGCAGGACGCAGGTCTTGCCTGTATCTCTTGAGGGCAGACAGTTCCTTCAGGGTTGCGAAGACTTCACTTACAGGAATGTAACTGCCCTGTTAGTACCAGAGCTGAGTTTGGCCTGGAAAGAGGGAAGATTCCTGAGAGGTCAGGTTGTCACTGCACTGTTAGCAAGAATCTTGTTGTTTACCTTCTCCATAGCAGAGGGCGGAGTTGCAGTTCCAAGGGTGGGGATGGGGATGGGGGTGGGGGTGGGAGTGGCGGACCGCCCGAGGCTTGTGTGTAAGTCCTGCTTCTGTTCCTGAATGTGGCTTTGAACCACCAGGTGACACCATTTTCAGCCTAAAGTTCCTGCCCCCACTCAGTAAGACCAGGCAGCCTCCCAGCCTTATGTGTGCTTCTGTTTGACAGTGTTGGCATTTTTCTTTTGTTTTTGCCACCGAAGTGATCCTTTTATTGCATCAGAGCGTCGCGGTCCATTCACCTGCTGAGGTGGTATTTGGGAGAGGCCAGTGGTGCTCACCTTGTCCTTAGGAAGTGCTCGATGTGGTCATTGCTTAATGACCGAAAGTCCCACTGTGGGCTTCGCTGAGGATGCGAACGGGACATGGAGCCACGACGTTGGAGGTATGATCTGGACTGTGTGGATATTTTCTCATTCTCAAAGTTTAACATGCGACGCAATTTTATTTTCTACTAAAATGGTCCAGTATGATTCCATGGTTGATGAAGGATGTTTAAAATCTTAGAAGTTCCTCAGAGTTGTAAATATGAAAGCTTTTGGAAAAATGGGCAACAGCTGACAGCAGCAGTTCTCCAGCCACGTGGCGATTCCAAAACACAGGCTTTTGGAACACAGCATAAAACCTGACTTTTGTATGACTCCGGGGATGAGCTATTGCCGTTTGGCTGACTGTGGGGCAGGTGGGGAGGGAGACCAGGTAAATAGGGATCCTCTAAACTGTACTTCACAAACTCAATTTGAGGTTTTTTTCTCTTTGAAGATTCTTTACAATACACACTCATCTAATGCCATCCCAGTGAGAAACAAACTTGTCCCCTGTCTTTTACGTTCACCTGAAAACACTTTTGTCTCCCACACAGTCAGCCCCCGACTTAGGAACGAGTTCTGTTCTGGAAGAACTTCCGTTAGTTGGCTTTGTTTGTGTCTGACACTGTGAGTCTGACACGCTATACCTGGAAATCTTACACGGTCTACCTGTGGAAGTTCACGGCTCAAATGTTCGTATGTCGGGGACATACGCTATTGGATTCCTAGTCAAAACATGAGAGTAAACTGGTTTTATCCCTAATGCCTCATTCTTCTATTGAAGCTTCATTGAAATACTTAATACCATTTCATCACAACTTAGTAGTTTACACTAGAAAGTCAGTCTGGGATGCTTTTGTGTGAACTTCGTGAGGTAACAAGTAATTATCCCTTTTCCTCCCTTTAAAGCCGAAGGAGACATTGAGACCCTAAAAAAAAGATGAGGCCCACTGACAGATTAGGCGTCTGGCTCTGCCAAAGGCATTACCAGATCTGGCCTGTATCCAACTGTGACTCATGTTTTGCTGTGTCATGCTCTTAGGGAGGAAAACAAAATGAGGCCGAGTCTTCTCACATTTGATCTCAACTAGTGTAATTAAAACTTGAAATGCTTCTGAGTTTGCTGCAAAATCAATCACTTTAATTGGAAAGACAGTTCCTTCCTGTCTGTAATTGGGCTCTTGGTAATTTAAAAATCAGAATCCCTGACAGTTTGTGATAAATTTGCTCCTTTTGGTCTAACGCATGTAACAGGTTCTAATTACCTCTGGGGTTATTCCGAGTGGATGGGAAATCTTGATCCAAGAAGTAGCAGGAAAGAGAAAAGCTAGCAGTGAGCAAAGATTTATTGAATTTTTAAAGGGAAGTTAAAGAATAAGGTATTTTGATATGACAGAAACAAGAGCTTGCATATTTTAAATCTGAGAAATGTAAATTGGATTTTCTAAGAAGGTGGTTGGTATATTAGAAAAACCACATACACAGAAATTCTTTAGGTTACCAGCTCCACTGAGTTGTCTGTGCACAAGACTATTGACAGTCTTGGTCCTCCCTTGGGGAAGGCTGGAATTTGTACTTTGAGTTTTTGAACAAATAAGTAACTTGCAGTCAGTTTAATGAAGCTGAAAATGTTTATTCGAGTGAAGAAATAAGTTCATAGAAATATAGACAGATTGATGAACTTGCTGA
>PVIR01011532.1:0-46946 GCA_004026965.1 Petromus typicus
AGGTTTATTATAGGTATTGGGTCATATGCTTGTGGAAGCAAAAAAGTCTCACATCTGTCAACCTGCAAGCTGAAAAATGAGGAAAGCCAAAGTGTAATTCATTTCAGCTCAGAAGTTCACTAGACAGTAGAACTAATGCACTGTTAGTATCTTTGAGTCTATGTTCTGGGGATTGAGAGCTTTGATGTTCTAGGGCAGTGGTGACAAAACTGGTGTATGTGTCATTGTGTTTTTCTTTTAAGACAAAATATATTAATATGCAAGGTTTTTTCTAAACTAAAACCTTAGTATTCAGATTTAATTTCAATGTTGGAACTTTGTGATAAATATATGGGTCTAGAATTACAGTTTGGCAATTGGTCTTTAAAAGGTTCACCAGCATTGGTCTAGGGCAAGAAAAGATGACTCTTCAATTAAAAAAAAGGAGAAGAAGAAGAAATTCATTCTCCCTTCACCTTTCTGTTGTGTGCTGGTGTTTACTGGAGTGGATGATGATTGCTTAATCTCCTTTACTTAGAGTGACAATACGAATGTTGTCTCTTGTGGAAATAATCTCAACATCCAGAACAATGTTTCTCCAGCTACCTGAGCATCCCTTTGCTCTGTCAACTTTACATGCAAGATTAACCAACACAATTATTTTAAAACATTTGAAATGATGCCAATCATTCTTCTGCTTAAGGTTTTTGAAACACATACCATTAGAAATCAGAGGAGCAACCTTTGTTCTTTTTATGGCCTGTAAGGCTTTCCATGGTTTGGCTTCTGTCTACATTGCTAATAGTCTCCTACTCTTCATTACATTTGCTTTGTCTGTTGAACATATTATAATTTTACCCTTGAAGTATCTTAGCTTGCTGTTATATCTATCTGGTACATTCTTTCGTTGTCTTTACAGGTGGATGGACTCCTCATGATAGAGGTTTCATATCAAATGTCACTTCCTCCTCAGGGAAGCTTTCTCTAGCTTCCAGAGTGAAGAGAAGTTCTTCTAGTTCTCTGTCTGTACTATACTATTTTATGTTCTTTAGAACATACATCAATGTCTAAAATTATCTAATCTACTTATGTGAGCATGTTTATTGTTATCTTTCCTCACCGGAGTACAAGTATTGTGTTAGCTAGCTTTATGTTCTTGTGACAAAATACCAGAGAAAGTCAACTTAAAAGCTTTCTTTTGGCTCACAGTTTCAGAGGTTTGAATTCATGGTCATTACTTCTAGACCTGTGGTGCAGCAGAACATCACCACAAAAGGATACAAAGCAAGAAACCTGCTCACTTCATGGTAGCCAGCATGCAGAAAGGAAACAAGCCAGACATCACTGCTGGAGGGCTTCCTTCTGTTTCTCTTTTATCCACCTGAGCCCCAGGCTGTTTCATAGTGTTGCTCACATTTAGAGTTTGTCTGTCCCATTAATTTATTAGCCTACATGCTATTCATCTTAGGAAATATCATTATAGTCTGTATGGCTTGCATCTAGATGTTTCCCCAAAGCCCAATAGATTCATAGGTGGAGCTTATTGGAGTTGCTGGATCTAGGATGTATGATACTGGGATTGCAGTATATGGTACTAAGTTAGTCTCCTGACTGGAATTAGTATAGTTCTGGGTGAGGATGAGTGGATTTGCTGAAGGCAGAAGCCCCACCCTGGATGTGGGTGGCACCACTCAAAATGCTTGTAGCCTGGATGGGATAAAAGATGGAAGGCAGACTGCTGCTGCTTGGTGCCTTCTGCCTGTGAAACCATGAACCGTTCTCCTCTGTGGTGCTCCTCTGCTATGCTGCTCTACTGCAAAATCAGCTAACTATGATCTAAAACCTCTACACACTTAGCTGAAATATACCTTTTCTCTTAGCACTTGTGGATGTCAGCTGTTTCGTCCTACCAATGAGAAAAGTAAGTCAGAGTCATTCCCAGGGACAGATATAGATGTCATTACTAATTTCCTAGGTGCATGTCAGTTCAGTATAGTTGACAATCAAGATTAACTATCATAAGCAGTAATTATTCATTGCTGTTTCACTTGAAGGGTTTTCAACTCAAGCAACAACATAAGGCCTAATTTAAACTGATTGTCTAAGTGGACTTATTACTGTGCACTGTATACAGTCCAGGGGATCAGGTGGTTACACAACTGGTTATAGTATTTCCATAGCAATACTAACAAGGACTTAATTATTTTTTCTTTTCTGGTACCATAAGTCAAACTCAGGATCTTGAATTTGCAAGTCAGGCATGGTGCCATTATATATTGTGAAATAGAAAATGCTCAATGTAAAATAGGAAGAAGGGGGAAAATGTTGAGATTGTAACAAAAAAGTAAGGAAACAAATTTTATGTATATGGGGGGGCGGTAGGGTGGGTAGGGCTATGGGAAAAAAATGAGAATTAAGTTGTGTCTTATACTGGTACAAATTCCCATTATGGAGTGCAATCATGATGTGTATATGTAATGTATCAATAAAGATTAAAAATTAAAAAAAAATAAATGCCCGTCCCAAGGACTTACATTCTTTCTACTTATTCATTTGCTATCTTCAGCCCCAGGCTTATCCTATCATATTGAAAAGGCAGCTTTCAGGCCAGAGATTTAGCTCAGTGGCACTGCACCCACTCAAATGCATAAAGTTCTGAGTTCAACTCCCAGTCCAAAAAAAGAAGTTAGCTTTCATGTCTTTAAGAATATTGCACTCTCAAGGCTCCAAACAAAGTCTAAGTCTCTTCTTAATGGTAGCTAAGATATTATACTAGATACATGTAATAGTTCAAGTAAAGTCCTTAGTTGTATACAGTAATTTTTACTGAGGTCTCTAAGGAGACATTCTTCTTATTTACTCATTCAGAACAATTAGAGAGAACAGAGATACGATACAACCTCAAGTCTATTGTGATGTAGGCATGCTAACACAAGACCCCTGAAATAGGCAGATTTACTCATTCAGACAAGCAGCACTTAAGACAGAATAGCTTCCGGACCATCTTCAGGGGGAACAACCTCTGTAGGAGCATACAGCAGCTAAGAAGCCAGAAAAAGGCAAGATCTGAACTTGAACATGTATACAATTTAAGTATATGATCTGCTAGTCTGAGCACAGAACTTAGTCATCTCATACCTACCAATTAAATAAGTCATTTCACCAACAGTGGAGCTTACTTCATTTTATTGAGATTTTCTTTCATTAGAAAGTGAGAATCAATGGAGTAGTATACCACAGTGTCTTTTGTTCAGCCTAGTTTGGCTTTGGGCAATGATCTAGAATTGTTTTCTAGAAAAATTTCCTTATGACACAAAGCCATACTTTAACCCAATGTGGACTAGTGTGTAATATAAATATATTTTGTTTGCATGTGTACTTGCATGATTCTTCTTAGAACTTAACATTGTCTTGCCACTCATGGGGTTTCCATAGTGATGCTTGGGGTGATATAGACCATGTTTCTACCTAGAACCTCTGAGGTGGCAGAATCAGTGGTCACTGTTAAATCATACTTGAGAAAAGGAAGACTTCAGAAAAATAGTACCATGTGAGATGAGATTATCACTCGCATGACAAGTCATAGAGTCAAAGATGGGATGATTCAAAGTGCTTAGAACACTAAATAAAGGATGACCAAAGCAGATCCAACAGAAACTGTGGATGAATATTATAATGTCCTTACATTGTGGTAGGGTGAAAATGGCCTGACTCTAAGCTATTAACATGAATATTGTGAGGCAACATAATTTACTGTATCTAACACAGAACTTTGAAATCATGAAGGAAGACACACTCCTTGTATTGTCTGTTTAATCCACTCTTCTACATATTTCAATAGGATATGCACTGCTTAAGCACGATGCTGCCTAAGGTTCAGGATGTAGCTCAGTTAGAGCCCTTATCTAGCACTGTGTGGTCATGGGTTCACTTCCCGTCACTGCCAAGATAGAGGTACTAGTTAGAACAAGCTTCTAAGTAGCTTTCACTACTATCTTGGGAGCTATTGGATGCCTATGTTGTCTGGGAAGTTTCTAAGTTGGTGTTGGTAGCATCTTCCCCAGCCTTGGAGCTGAAGTTGTATGGGAAGGAGTGAGGACATTCTCTCTGTAAGTCTATCCATCCTGAGGCTTGGAAATAGGGCTCAGATATTTTTCCAGCCATTATATAATCACATAAAAATTGACTTTGCTGAGTTTTCAAGGTGTGCTCATCACTTACACCCTAGAGAGTATGTGTTAACATTACTCACTCTGTTTTAAGTGCATCTAACTCCAGGATTATTCAGGATATCCCATTCCCTCAAGGTCTTCCTGTTGAAAAGTCCAGCAAGAACTACATAGTAGAAGCATCAAGGCATGAAGTTTTGTTTAAAACTGTGATTTATTTTCAGAAACACACAGTAATTTTGTTGCTGTTGTTTAGAGCCACCTTTCCAAAACTAATATCACAATTGAAGGAGTTAAGTGGCCAAGGTCATTATGTGTATGACAGTCTGTAAATTTTATTTGTATTAATGAAAAATAGATAAAATTATAAAAGTGGTAGCAGTTTAATTTGAATTCCTTTTTAAAAATAAATAATACATTAGCTATCCTGCCCCACAGGGAAGAATATAATTGAAATACTGAATTCATTTCTTTGAGACAGAAATAGTAAGAGGTAATGGCATACTCTGACACCTTAGCTCCTTTGTAGAGTCCCTGGGAGACTAGGTGGGTTGGCATAACGGTGTTACATTTTTGTTAGAAACAAATATTACCATCCTGCAATTCCTTTATCACAACCTGTTTATTTTCAGTGTTTCAGATGTTTTCACACCCAGCTAACATAAGATCACCTTGGAGTTCTTTTAAGAATCTTTGTATACATTATGGAGATATAAAAATAATATTATATTTTGCATGAAAAACAGTCAAATAATCAATCATAACAACACCATCATAGTACAAGAGTGATTCTGCTAGGGATATTTTAAATTGGGAATGGGTGGACACAAAATAAAAATCAGTCATAGTTATGAGCTGCTGATTTCAATATGTTTATAATATTGCCCCTCTAAATCTCTACTAAATATAATTATGATAAATGCAATTGTGAGGCCATTATACCCTGTATCACATTCTTCTGTAATTATTTATATGGCTCTTTTCCTCTTGGAAGTGTACAGTTTTCAGAGGTGTGTTCCACGTCTCATTCACTCCTCTACTCCTTGCAGTGCTAAAATTTACTGCTGCAGTTGCTCTGTAAAAGCTTCCTGCTTGCTAGGGAGAGGGAAAAAAATAGTGTAATTATTATTTTTATTCTAATATCAGATTTGTCAAATCTTAAACTCTATACTATGGCTAATGTGACTGTTAATCCTGACTCATCAGCTTCATTGGATTAAGAAACATCTGATAGGCCTGGGGATTTAGCTCAGTGGTTCTGGCACCTGCTTTGCAAAAGCAAGGGCCTGGGTTCAATCCCCGGTAACCACATACAACAATACTGTCCATGGAGACTCACGCCCACCAGCAATCAGAACCACAAACCACAATGCCTGGCATGGTGGCTCATGCCTGTAATCCCAGAACTTGGGAGGCAGAGGCAGGAGGATTACTGTGAGTCCTAGGCTGAGCTCAGGGCCAGCCTGAACTACAAAAGAGAGACCCTGTCTCAGAAAAAAAAAAAAAAAGAAAGAAAACATTTAATAGATTAGTAAAGGGTGCTCCTGGGTGAGTCTTCAGGGATCATAGGAGATGCCTTTGGGTACTACGTCTGTTCTCTAGTCCTTTCCCCTGCCATCGTACCCTGCCCTGTTCCCTGGCTCTCATGAACTGAGTAGCTTTGTCTGTCATGTGCTTTTGTCAGGACGTTCTGCCTTGGAATCAGCTGGTCACGGTTGGAATTTTTCCCCAACTGCAAACTGAATTAAACTTTTTCTCCTTTAAATTGTGGATATTGGGTAGTGCATCTCAATAATGAGAAAGCTAATACAACTGAGCTGTTAAAAGTTTGCCTCGCGCTTATTTCTTTCTTAGCAGATACACGTCTTCCAGCTATGGGTTCAGTTTGATTATAAACTGTTTACACAATGGAAAGGTCCATGACTACACAGTTTTTTTATTTCCATTTCTTAACTTCTCTATATATTTTGCTGATAGTTGAGGACAGTAGTAAGATGGATTGTGTTTAAATCTTCTAGATTCTTCATGGCGGAAAAGAATGAAAGCAACCAGTTGTCTAAACTACCAATTTTCTAAACTTTTTCTGGCTCAAAATATCCAAAGATGGTTTGCTGAGACTTGAGCTGTAGCTAGTGCGTGGGAAATGATTTCCTGACCAAATTTCATTTTGTGAATTTCTGAAGTGAACAGCTGCAGTCCTTTCTGTATTTTCTGTATTTTGTGGTATAAAATATTTGTGAAGTGCAGGGATGGGACAATATTTTATATGTTCTAATAGCATAAGTATGAAAAATTCTACTTTTATTTTTGGGAATGCGATAACCAAGAGTGAGACTCTACCTGACACAGTTTCTTTGATCTTCTGGAACCCGCGGATCACCTCTCATTTTCCTAATTTTCCTCAATCATCTATTGGGTACTAATGCAATTTATAATTTAAGACAGATGGTGCTTGGAAAACATACATACTACATGTTGATATTCCAGTGAAAATATTCCTCTTTTCTGAAGGATATAGGCATTGTTCAAAATATGTCCTGAATTCTTTCTACATTTATAGATAGTTATCTAGCAAAATGGGGACATTTTTCCTTTAGTTTTACTTTAAAATGTATGTTGAACTAAAAACAATTTTATTTACTTCCAAATACATATTAGACTGAGAATGATTATCTGATTCATCAGATTCACTCAAGTCACTTTTAAGTCATTCAGAAATGAAAAATGGGCCTAGAGAGCGAGGGGAAATAAATGAACCAAAGAATAAGTCCTCGAGAAAACTCATCCAGATGAGTGACAAACATGTTTGGAGTTTTGGCAGCATCCCTGGAATTACTGCATGACTTCCTATGGAGAGGAAGTGGAGGCAAAGGCAGTCATCTCCAAAATTGAATGTCAGAGAAGAATGAGCCTCAGACACCATGAAAATTGTGGTGCGACCTGTGTGACTAGTTTATTGACCAAACTGGACTCAGTGGAGTGAATTCATGAAAGCATTTTTAATTTCTCACAATAGTGCCTTTTCCTAGTGCTTTTCAACGTCTTTCCATAAGACTTCCTTTCTGTCTGTTTCTCACTGTCAGCATTTCAGATTCCTTAGCTTTGTCAGCCACTTATGCTCGTACTTCTGCTTTTCTTTTCCTTTTCCTCTGTCTTTCTGCTGCACTCTGTCCCTGTCTGCTCAACTGTCCATCCCCATGCCTGTCTGTCTGTTTCTTTCTCTGTATTTCAGACGGGCGTTGGAGTCAGTACGAAAGTCAGGCCCGTGTCAAACTCAGCATCTTTCTGCTTGAGCCTTCCCTTGCTGGATCACATGCCATTATATCCAGCAATCACTTATAGTTTTAAATCTCAGGCTACAGTTAAAAATCCCAGCCACAGAAAATCTGGAACTTGAGTCCGTTTATTTAAAGCTTTTCTGGCCTCCCTTTCAGCTCCTTGCTTAACCTAGTCTCTAAGGCATTCATTACCAAAGCTGTAGCTCCTATAGACTATGATCCATAGAAGTGGACTTTCAGATGGGGTTGCAAGCAGGTAGTTTATTAGTGTTTTTGGGATTGACACTTATGGACCGGAAGAAAAGGAAAGAAGTAGGATTGGACAGGGTTAGCTGAGGGGCAATACATATTATCTGAGCTCTTTGCCAACACTACCAGGAGCTGTGGAGCTGAGCTAGCCCTTTAGCATTGTCCTGAGTTCAGCAAAGGGGCCAAACTTTTCTACTATGCATGCAGGTTTCAGTCAATAAATGACAGTCAACCTTCCTGAAGGGGACTATGGTCTTAAGCAAGGTGACATTTTGTACCTGATTGAACATCCATATGGAGCTTCATTACAGTTTGGATTTTGAATGTCCTCCAATATTTTGTCCCCAAGGGGTCATTGGGATATAGTGGAACCTTTTGGAGGTGGGCTCAGTGGGAAACCTTTTGGTTATTGGGAGAATTCCTTTGAAGGGGATTATAAGATTACAGCCTCATCTTCTTCCTTTGTTCTTTGGCTTTTGATATTGATAGTTTTGCTCCATGCCATATTATTGTGCCTCATCAGAGATCCAAAGCAAACACTCAAGTGCTACATCCTTAAGAACTTTGAGCCAAAACAAACCTTCCCTCTCTATAAGTTCATTGTCTCAGGAACTTGGTTGTAGTAATAAAAATCTGACTAGTATTGAATTATAGCTAGAGACTATTAACTGGAACCAGTTAATAGGAGTAAACTCTCTATTCCTGAATGAAGAATTGGGTGGCATATGGAGGAGTCCACAAAAGGGACAGTGTATAGTTTTTCCATTCCTGTCATATCTAAGCTTTCTCCTCTTCCTCCACTTGTGATGCTTCTGGTTTCACTTGCATCCTATAGATAATGAAAGGCAATAGGCAAGACTTTGTATGACTGGTGTGATGTTATTCTTGCACTGGCATGCTGTGAGTATTTTGTGTGCCCCAGTGCTGAATTTTTCTCTTCTGAAATGCTTTTAAGCATTCCTTGAAGACATCCAATCATCGGATGTGTATCTACTCAATTGATGCTCTTTGATTTCTCCTTTTCTGATCTTCTTGCTCCTGAAAATGCAAGTGACACATACTTTCTTTTGAGAGATCCATGCTATAAAAGATTTATCTCTTGTATTAGGCCTCTTCAGAATTCATACCATCAACCCTCTTCAGTGTTGATTGTTGCTCACAAATACACTTTGTTCCATCAAACTCTGGTCTTACCAATTGCTTCCTCAATCATCCACCTTAGCCTGTATTTTAGTTTGACTTCCGTGTGTCATCAGGGATGAGATTCTATGCTATCCAACTTCTAGGAGATACATGATAAGCTCTCTAGGAAATTTTGACGTCTCTCTATTTGACTTTATACTACTAGTCACTGTGCTTAGAATGGTGCTTTTGAATAGTCAGTGATTGAATCCTAACAACCTGTCAGTTAGGTAATGTTTCTGAGTTCTGAGGAATTACATATTCTCCTGTTAATTTTTTAAAGAATTTGGCATCATTCCCTGGAGATGCACTCTTCTATGTTTGCATAGGGCCCATGCTTGCTGCCTCTATAGGAATGAGAGTAAAGCTGTAATCTTAGTGCCTGATTAAAAGGGGCCTTGTACTGTGCCATCCTTTTCCAATGAGTCTAGGCTGACCTTACTTTGTGTACATGTGAACTAGATGGTGTATATTCTATGCTACCTCAGTATCACTGAAAGATACCACTGGAAATTGGAATGGCCATGGGCAGTCAATATATGACCAGTGGTGTCTTGAATTGGTGGAAAGAGGTGAGCATTTAGGACTTAGGAATATATATCATAATTGTGGAAGTCCAAAATATTAAAGAACTCTATTGTATTTTGGGATTACACGAAATTCTTTTTCTTCATTGATGAAATTGAATAATAAGAACTCTATTAGACTTACAAGGATGTTTTGAGGACCAAATGTAATGGAATGGCTAAAAGCAATATGGTAGAAATATAAAAAGGCATATTACAGTGCATTTTTGGAGGGTTTCAAGCTGTTCTGCTCCAAAGATGAGAAAGAAGCCACCAATGTGTTATGTCACACTTTCTTGATGTTATTCTGGCTGAAATGCAAGTCTCTAATGGTTACATAGATATATCCACTGAAAAAATTAAAAGAAAAACTCTTTAAATCAGGTCAGTTTTCAGGAAGGCATAGAAGCTTCAAATAGCTCCAGTAGCAAGACTTGGAACTAATAAGACCCTGCACTATCTTTAAAAAGTTACTTATTTGGAACAGTGCTCTAGGAAATCTGATTGGGGATCATTTTAATATCAGTAAATTAAGGGGCCAGGTTGGTTAAATATAGTGCAAAGACATTAAGAGTTGCAAGGATGGAGGGAAAAATATTATTTTAATTCTGATTAGGAATTACTACACAGTGTTCATTTTTAGTGTATTAGATGTTAATAAAACCTGTACCTTTGATTATATATTTCTGAATACTCAGTGGTGGATCACAAGTGTGGAGAGAAGGGAGTCTATTATCTTGAAGATTCCCAAGTGTTCTCCTCTATAGAATTAAAGCTAGACTCTAGAAGGTGGTGTAAAATTATTGAGATTTACAGCTGTGTCTTCTGTTTCAAAGCCCTTTGCAGCCACATTAAATTAATGTCTCACACTTTTATCGAATATTTACTCTATCATAAGCAACAGGAATTGAGAAAAGAGAAATAATTCACAGAAGAATGAGGTGTGAATCCTGTGGAGGATGGAAAAGTCTGAAAAAATATTATGGAGATTTAGGAAGCTTAAGAATGAACTTGAAAATTTGTGAAAATGCAAGTTTTCAGCATTCATCTCCAAAACCTGTTTCCAGAGAGCTAAGCTACATCTCTGATGTCTGAATGTCTAGCTACCAAGAACATCATGTGATTCTGATATACACTCTAAAAAGCACTGGTCTGGGGGAAGCAACAGATATGTGGAAAGAATTGTGGTTGAAGTAGGTAGAGTTATAGAGGTAATAAAAATGCAGAGAATAGGAAAATGACCAAACTAGCAAAATTTGGAGAAGTTTTTACACAAAAATATGTTTTGCATTAACCAGTAGGAAATAGATAGAACCCCTACAGGATATGGTGAGATGAAAGGGAGAGAACTGGAGAGCAGGCAGATGGGACAGTCTATGTGGAGAGTTAATAAAAAAGATGCATGTGGAGGGTGTAGTGTTCTAGCTTAATTGTGTTGACTCAATGGACTTGGGAAGTGCCCACAGGATTGGTGGAGCACATTTCTGGGTGCGTCAGCATGGGGCTGATTTTCTTGCTCCTGAAAATGCAAGTGACACATACATTCTTTTGAGATATCCAAGCTATAAAAGATTTATCTCTTGTATTAGGCCTCAGAGTATTTTATGAACTTTGAGTACCCGCTCTGGTGCCCCATCCCTTCCCCTCTGGCACTGTGCCCCTCCTTTTCTTCCTAGTGTCCCCACAAGCTAAAGAGCTTTGTTCCACCATTCACTTCTGACATGAATGTTCCTGCCTTGGAACTAGCCAAGCATGGACTTAATGTCCTGTGCCCATGAGATTAATTAATTCTTTCCCTCTTTAAGTTTTTGAGTATTGTGTCTCAGCAATGGGAAATTTGACTAACACAGCGGGAAATGACAGATAATCTGATATAGGTAGATAGTAATATTCCTGAAATATTTTAGTGGAGAAACGCTATAGATCGATGATGTGTCCCGTTCCCAATTTAGATGTTGAAATCTTCACTTCCAATGTACTGATGTAAGGGAGTGGCGCCGCTGGTCTATGATTAGGTGATGAAGGTTGGAGGGCTTATGGATAAGATCAGTGCTCTTCTATAAGAGTTTGCAGAGACCTTCCTTACCCTGAAGAGCTCTTTCATCCCATTTGTTATGTGAGTATGCAGTGAGATGGTCATCTGTGAACCAGAATATAGGCCTTTATCTGACACTAAACCTGCCAGCACCTTAATCTTGGACTTTCTAGCCTTTAGAATTGCAAGAGATAAATTTCTGTTATTTAGAAGGCTATCAAGTCTAAGGTAGTTTGTCACAGCAGCCCAAATGGACTGAGACAGGAGTAGCACTGAAAAGTGGAGGTGTTAATGTAATAAATACCTAAAAACCAAGAAAGTAGCATTGAAATTGAGCAATGAGAAGAGGCTTGAAGAATTTGAAACAGGAGTCTAGAAAAAGCCCACACTGACATCAGTAGAAGGAAGAGCAACTCTTCTGCGGGCTCAGAAGGAAGATATCTATAGGAAAGCCTCTATCTTCTTAGAAAATAAGTTATTATATTGAGCAAATGCTCAATGTAAAATAAGGTGAAGGGGACAATGTTGAGATTGTAACAAAAAAGTGAGGAAACAAATTTTATATATATGGGGGGGTGGTAGGGTGGGTGGGGCTATGGGAAAAAATGAGAATTAAGTTGTGTCTTATACTGGTACAAATCCCCATTATGGAGTGCAATCATGATGTGTATATTTAATGTACCAATAAAGATAAAAAAAAGAAAATAAGTTATTATAAACAAAATATTGGTACCAATATGGACAATAATAGTTATTTTGATGAGGTCAAATGAAAACAGTTACTGAAACTAGGATGAAAGGAAATCCTTATTAAAAAGTGCCCAGTAATGAGCCTGAATTGTATTCATACTCAGAGTTTGAGTTTCGTACAAGGTGGTACTTGCAGGCAATGAGATTTCATTCTTAGCTAATGCTGTTTCTAAGAAAACTATTGTAGGTATGGCTTTGGCTTTCCGAGTGCTTCTTATAAACTACAAGAAGAGAAAAAATGACCTAAAGAATTGTTTAGCAATAAAACAAAGCAGAAATTAAAGATTCAAAAAATTCTCAGTTGATCAATATTCCAATAACTGAAATATGACATTCAAAAGAGAAAACTAAGGGTGTGACTCAGTATCATTTTTTAATTGAAATTTTTATCAGTACATTTTATAACACATCACGATCACACTCAACACTGGGAATTTGTACCAGTATATGACATGAGTTAGTTCTCACATTTTCCCATTCTCCTGTCCACTCTTCAACCCCCACCCCTATATACATATACTTTGTTTCCATTTTTAACATCAAATTTTTTCTTTCTCTTCTGGATGTGAATCAATGAGGTAATCAGCTGCTAAACAGGAAAACTGTCAATGTGAAAGGAAAGAAAGAGGACAGGAAGGAATCAAGGAAGACTGTGAAAGTTCTTGTATTTGACAGGGTGAGACTATGAGATTATAGAACTATTTGGATGAGAACATGTGTGACATTCCTTTCTTTTAATGTAGTCCTTTGGTTTGGCATGGATCTTCCTATGTTGCCCAGGTTGGCCTCAAACTCTGGGTTCAAGTGATCCTCCCGCCTTGGTCTCCAGTGTATATGGAACTGGTGTGTACTGCCATGTCCAGGTTAAGGAGCTAGTATATTACCAGACACCCAGACTAAAATGATGAATAAAAGCAAATATAGCCCTTGATCCTGTGGAGTTACAGGAAAAAAATGGAGAATTATGACTGAGACAAGTGCTAAGAGGGAAAAATATGAAATAAATAAAAACAGTAACAACAACAATAATAATAGCAGCCTCTTATAATAATAGCCTCCTAATCCTTTACTACAGATATATGTATTAAAGACTTGATCTAGTTAAGGAGTTTGAAGTTGTAGCTGGGATCTGAAAGAAGAAAAGGGGTTAATTAAGTAGGAGTCTGTATCATATGGACATCTTCAAGCAAGAAGGAACGACTTACCAAATACAATGGGACCTTGGTTCACAGACTGCTTTTGTTTACAATTTGGCTTGCAAACAGGCTTTTGGAAAAATTTTGTTTTTGTTTGCAAACTCCACATCAAGTGACGGACATGGCCACAGACATGGTTCCCACGGGGTACAAATGTGACCATTTTTTTTCAAAATTGTAGAACAAATTAAGTTGACCAACCGAAGTGCTATACTTGTTGTTGTTGTTGCTGAGGGCTGTGGGAAGCAGTGTAGAGAGACCAGAAAGGAGGCCAGTGGAGATGGAATACAGTGAGAGAGAGAATAATGCTGTGTAGCACTATTCATGATTACATTAACTAATTAAAACTCTAAATTTACAGTCAAATTTTACTTTAAGCTTTAAGTTCAATTTAAACAACTGTCTATTTATAAACCTATTTTCATACAAATTCAGTTCCTCTTTAACTTTTCTTATCCTTTCCCTTTATTTTTATGCAAAATACATTTAGAAACTTAATAAACTTGATTGTCAGATACACTTCCAATGCCTGATAGGGCAATCTTGCAAACCTAGCAAGCAAAATGATTCCAAGCCATATACTCATGATTATAAATCTAATTAACTGAAATTATAAATCACATTCTGTTAATGGAAAACATAAATGAACATAACAAAATAATCTCAGCCTTTTCATTAGCCTACAGATAGTTTGACATTTCAAATTAAGTCTATCATTTTAGAACTCTAATTTTTATTAGATTTCTTCCATTATTTTTATTAAGACATGTATGTAAGAATAAATTTCAAGGTGGTGGGTTGGAACCAGCCAGTACCAATGTGCTTCTCCATAAGTAGTGTTACAGCTTGTATCTAGATATCCCTTCAAAACCTGATATCTCATAGGTGAGGCTTTTCAGAGGTGGCTGGATCTGGGGTGTGTCACACTGAGATGAAGGATCTATGGTACTAACTCAGTTCTGGGTGTGGACAATTGACAGGCCCACCCTAGTTTTGAGTGGCACCGTCCAGTAGGCTTGTAGCCTGGATGGGAAAAAAAGGGAAAGGCATATTTGCTACTATTGGTGCTGCTTGTTGCTAACTGATTTTTGCCTGAATTGCCACAGACTATTTCTCCTGTAAAACCCTTCTGTCATGCCCTCCCTGCCTTGGCGCTAACCAACAATGGGCTGAAGCTTCTACATACTGAGTCCTGAAATACATCTGTCTTCATTTAAATTGAGAGTGTTGGTGTTATCTCAGAAATAAGAAAATAACTAAGAAATGTGGAAATCAGAAGCTCTAGAGAACAGTTTGTCATTGAGGTTAGTGACAGAAAATGCTAAAATTCAGTAGTGGACAAAAACTTGGAGATATACAGATTGCCTGGTTATCTGAAAGAATGAGAAGAAACAGCTCAGTGCTGAGCCTGTGGCAGCCTGGCAGAGAGTGAAGGAATTGGGGAAAGAGGGAGACACCCAGGAAGTACAACTGACTCAGAAATCAGCACAGAGCAGAAGACTTATCAGTCTCAATGCTGAACAGACCTGGGATCTGTAAAGAAGGCTGGTGTTAAGGAAGTTCTCAGAACTGCCCAACGTATACTCATGACCCTACACCTGGGTTTGATCTTGAGAAGACAGCCTCTGAGCTTGTTGCTTTGGGAAGCAAAACCTTTTCCTTATCCCTGGGAACCTGAGAAAATACTACTACACTGTCTCAGTAGGTGTCCATCTCAAGAGCCAGTTTGGCCCTAGGGCTGACCTCCTGAAACAAACTGACTGCAAAGTCTATGAGAGGGAATCCAGTTGGAGACAAGGAAGGGAACAGAATTCACTTCCTTTTTTTTTTTTAATTATCTTTATTGGTACATTAAATATACACATCATGATCACTTCCTTTTTAAGACTTGCAGCTTGCCCACACTCATTGCCTGCCACAATCCACTGAAATCAGTGGCCTCTTGAACAAAGCACACCAGGATATAGTCCACTGTAGAGAACTTCACATTCTGCACTAGTGCAGGGCTGGCTTGCAGACTAGCCAAGAGCTGCCTCTCTTCTCAGAGCGCTCCAAGGTGATTGCCTGGTGAATACAAAAATAAGAAGGAAAGGATGAATGACCTCAGGCTTGGCTCTCTCCAAAGGGTGAGGCGAGTCTAAGAAGAGAGAAAAGGAAGAGCAGATCAACCACTTCAGCAGATGTGACACTTTCATGTTTTATTAAGATTGTTTCCCTTTGTATTTGCTGTTTGGTTTCTAAATATATATTTTGTTCTTGTTTTTCTCTTTCTCTTTTATTTCTTTAATATTTAGTATGTTTAGTTATTGTGCTATATCTCTCACCTTTTATTTTTCTTGTTTTTATACTTTTCTCTTTTGAATTCTCTAGTTTTTCATTCTAATTTTTGAATTATTATTTTTATCATTTTTATGCTTGTAAATTTATTCTGTATTATTTTTGCCACTGCCTTTTCCTGTTGACTGTGGCACTGTGGATGCTTTGGGTTTTACTTTGTTTTTCCTTATTTCTATATCTCACTTGCTTTCTCTTTGGCATATTTGGTTATTTGTTTTGCTTCTTCTAAACAGAGCTGGATTTGGAGCTTGACATTTCACGCATATTGGGTAGAGGCTCTGGCGCTGAACTATATTCTCAGTCCACTTAAGAGAAATTGCACTTTACTGACAACTCAGGCCAAAACCTTGGTGAGTACTCCAATTTAAAGCATAGAAAACATAAAAACTCCAAACCAATGATTTTGTCCCCAGTAAGCACGGCTACGGAGCACTGGAATTGCACTCACATATGTTCAGCCATCACATTCTTGACAAAAAATACCAGAAACATATACTGATGACAAGATAAGGCATTTTGATAAATGGTGCGGGGAAAACTGGGAGAGCACATGTAAAGGATTGAGGTTAGATCTCATCTATCACCCTGTAAAAAATCAAATAAGTAGATCAAAGACCTCAATGAAAACTCAGAACAACTAGAAGATACAAAACTCAGGAAGTAAAATTAAGAATAGACAAGTGGAATTTCATCAAATTAAAAAGCTTCTGCACAGCTAATGAAGTAGTCAACAGAATGAAGAGACAACTTACATCATGGTAAAAATTTTGCCCAGCTGTTCATCTGACAGAGAATTATTAAACAGAGTATTTAAAGAACTCAAAAAAGTTAACAAAATAAACAATACAACCTCAAATAGGCAAATTATCTGAATACACACTTCTTAAAAGAAGTACAAACAGCCAATAAATATGTAAAAATTCTTAATGTTTCAGGCATGGGGGAAATGAAAATCAGAACTTTATTAAGATTTTATTACTCCCTTATTCAATACAACAACAACAACAACAACAAAAACCCCAGAAAAATAACAAATTCTGGTGACAATGTAGCAAAAATGGAAGCCTTTCACACAGATGGTACAAATGTAAATTAGTGCAGCTATAGAACATAGTAGGATGCACAGGGAATTTTTTTTTAATAAGAAACTAAAAGTAAATCTATTCTACAATCCAGCTTTACCTCTCCTGGAAATAAGATAAGAAAATAAAGTCATCATATGCAAAAGAAACCTGCGTATCCATGTTTATTCACAAAAACCAAGAGAAGAAATCATCCCAGATCCCTGCCAACAGATAAATGCATACCAAAACATGAAATACATATAATATAATATACTTCTAGCCATGAAGAAGAATGAAATCAAGTAATTTACAGGAAAATGTGTAGAACTATATATTATTGTTTTAAGTGAGATAAGTTACATACAGAGAGATAAGTATCATAAAATTTTCTTCATATATGGAAACAGAAAATAAATATACAGAAAATAAATATGCCCTGAAAATAGAAGGCAGACCACTATAATAAGAGAAGGGAAAGGGGCAAAGGGTGTGGGAGAGAGGTTAAAGGAAGAGAGGGTAATAGGGAGGGTGGATATGATCAAAGCATGATATAAGCATATATGGAAAGTCACAATGAAATTTTTTATTTGTATAATAAATATGATTAAATAATTATGATAAAACATACAAAATATAATAACAAAAGTTTTTAGAATCAAAGCAACTTTTTCTACAAAGTGGATGATTTAATATTTATTTACTAATTTCTATTCCTTAATGTTTTTTAGAGTTGCCAAATGCAGCTAGTAAAAGTGTAATATATGAGGTACAATAGTGCGATTTTTAATTTGAAAAGTTATTACTAGAAAAGACACTGCCATTAGTCTCCCTCAAAATACTCCCCATCACTTCAAACATGCTTATCACTCCATTGCTTTCTGAAGCAGTTCTGAGTCCTCTTTTGTGAGTGTCTTTAGTTGGGCTGAGGTGGCTGCTTTGCTGTCCTGAATCAGTCCAAAACATTTACCTTTCATGGTCATTTTGGTTTTTTTGTTTGTTTGTTTGTTTTTGTTTTTGAGACAGGGTCTCACTGTGTAGTTCAGGCTGGCCCTGAGCTCAGTCTCGAACCTCACATCACAGCAATCCTCCTGCCTCTGCCTCCCCAGTGCTGGGATTACAGGCATGAGTCACCATGCCTGGCATTGTGGTATGTAGTACTGATTGTTGCTGGGCATGCGTCTCCATGCTCAGTATTGTATGTAGTTACCAGGGCATCAAACCTGGGTCCTTGCGCTTGAAAGACAGGCGCCAGAACCACTGAGCTAAATCCCTGGGCGATGGTCATTTTGTCTTTGGGGAAGATCCAGAAGTAGTGCAGTACCCGTTCTGGTGAATAAGGAGGATGAGAAAAGAGCGTAATATTTTTACAAGTTTGGCTTTCCACTGGATGGCGCATGGAAGCAATTGTTCACCGGATCTTGATCTTTTCTTGTAAAGACTCTCACAAAAGAGGAATTCCAGAACTGACTTAGAAAGTAGCAGAAATGATCACAGAAGGATCTTTGAAGTGAGGGGTAGTATTTTAAGGTGGGGAGGTTAATATAAATGTGCCCTTTACTATAATAATTTTTAAGAATTTAAATATCAACCATATATTTTGAACACACCTTATACATATTAAATTTGAATTTTAGATGAAGAACAAATAGCGCATCAACAACAAATTCAATTTAAGCAGATGTGTTGGTTTTTATTTGAGAAACCCTACTAAGTTTGCAAAATCACTTACTCAAATTACTGTACTTAGTGGGTCAAGATTTGTGATCATAATATGGTTAAAATCATGTTACTGATCTTAGAAACTAAAGACCTGAATAATCTTTGCGGATGGCTTTACTTGAGTATACTTTAAATGCCAAGTGACTTCTAATTTCCCGTATCTGACCTGCTGTGTTAGTGATGAGACTCAAGCACAAACATTCTAAGTAAGACATGGTTTTGCAGGCTTGCACATTATGGATTTCTTGTAGGTCTTCTTCAAAATTACCACCCACTTATTGTAACTAGCTTCAAATTTTATATCATTTGACACAATAGAATTCTGTGATTTGAGGCAATGGAATTGTGTACCACATCCTTCCCTTTGATCCTATATTTGAATACAGAAGGGCTTAAGTACCACTGGGATAATCTACCTTATATCTCCTAAGAACAACTGGGAGCCAATGAAATATTTTAAGCAACAGTGTAACATAGCCAGACTTTTATTTTTTGAAAAAAAAAAGTACTCTTATTGCTACATGCAGCATAAATAAGAGAAGTGGTAAGTGAGGGAGAGACCAGTTAGTAGGCTATTGTGGTAGAGGGTCTGAGAGATAATGGTGAACTAGGTTGGTACTGATAGAGATGGAGGAAATGGGAAAAATTGGAGGTGTTTTTTAGGCAGAATCAATGGGACATAGTGATAGATTGGATATGGGAAGTAAGAGAGACTGGAAATACTCAGAATGTGTCCTAGGTGTTCGGCATGAGTGACTGTATGAATGTTTTGGTTTGTTAAGAGAGAGAAAACATAATGAGTATAGTCTGGGCATACTGAACTGAGGATACACATGGTATGGCAGTGGCGATACTCTGCCAAGATTTGGAAATGCATTTCTAGATGATCCTTTGGACTCCAGGTACATCTACAGAATCTAGAACTTCCTATAATGGCATTGTCACAATTTCCTGTTGTGTTGGCAAAGGTTCATTACTGAGGGTGCATTTCACAAAAGAAACTTATAACGTGTAATTTGTTGAAAAGAAATATCAACTTTACCTCTGTTCTAATCATCTTGGCCATTACGATCTGTACCTGGTTGGTGATGGTATTAAACATGCAACTCTATTGGTAGTTTCAGGGTTGTGCCCCTGTTTGGGGAATAGTGTGTATTTATTTGAACCAATATTCAAAAGAACATTGTTCACATGACTTAATTAAGTTCCTATTTCTGTGTCTTGTTACTCTGTTTAATGATGCTAAGCTATTTAGAAGCAATATGTAAATAATAAATCTTTAAGTGTAGATATCCTTTTTACAGTCAATTGACTTTTACTTTCTAGAGACAGGGAATTAATGGATTCTATCCTTTTTGTAACAATAGACTTTGCTAGTTCTTCTTAAATTGCTGTAAAGAACTCCTTGTATGATTTTTAGGTACCCAGGATTACCAGACAATGTTTTAATGTAGGGAATCCCTGGTCTTCAAGACATGGGTAAGTTTTTGAGTTTTGCTAGTCCTCATTATGTAGTCAGTGGCTTGAGTGACATTTTGATCTGTTTCTCACTTTGTTCTTCCAAATCCAAGCATCTTCTATTCAGAGCAAGCAGTTGGAGCTGTTTATGAAAGTTTTCTTTCTTCTTTTTTTATTTATTTTGTCTAGAATCTCTTAGGATATTTGCTCAGAGAGAGTCCTAAAAATAGCTAAAGTGAACTTTTTAAAACTATGCTAATTATTTTTATTTCTATTCAGCCCTGAGAAACCATTCGTCTGTTCTATTCAAACTATTTTCTGATTGCTGCAAATGAGAATATAATTAGTATTTATTAAGCTACCACAGTACCTTTTCTGGGGCACAAAGTATTGCTATTTTTATATCTTATAATACAATTTTTGACTGATTAATTAGAATGTATGCCCATAATATAAAAAATGTTTACCTCTATATTTGGAAAGAGGACAAGAACACTTTTAGACTTATGAACATGCAGACCTTTTGTGGGCCTACTCGCAATGCTAGTTTAGGCCTTACTAGATCATCTTGAGGGTATATTTCTTACTGACGCTAAATGATGGATAAGTTTAAGAATTCAGTGTCTGGTAATATGAAATTTTCTCTTCCCAAATGATAAATGGTGAGTGAAATGTTAACAATAAACCATAGTAGCATTAAAATTGAATCTAATTAGTGATAGTGTAGTTTTGAGGAACCAGTAAATAATAGAAAAATGGTTCTCCAGGCTTGTAGTTACTTTCTGGTATGCATTGTCAACTAAGGAAGGTCAAGAGGTCAGGGTGAAATGATTCTGATAAGATTTCTGTGACATGTAATGAGTAAAACCAGAAAAAAGCTAGGCACAGTAGCACATACCTGTAGTCCCAGCTACTCAAGACACTGGATCATGCAGTTACATGAGCCTAGTAGTTCAAGACCAGCCTGGGCAAGATAACAAGACTTCATCTCCTACTAAAAGAAAATTGAAAGTTATAATGGATGGGAGCCAAAATCACAGACAGAAGGAAATGAAGAAAGCAGCCCTTGAGAATGGCAATCAAGAAGCCAACATCTAAAAAGAGATCTAAAGTCTGAGATGCATAATGTAATTGAATGGTCTCAGAAGAAGGTGAAAAGCTCTGTGAGGCTGTAACCTGTTAACAGGTCACTCTGTGAGGTCATTACTCAAGCTTAGCATTTCTCCTTAGTCACATGATCAGAAGGAATTCTTCACAATATTATGGGTGCTTTTCAAGACAGTTATCCTTCTTCTCATGACCCTTACTAGTGCCTTCAGGGGTTGGAAGTTACATCTGAGATGTGGCCATATGGGGCTCGCTAAGCAACTCAGTGTAACAAGGCCAAAATCAAACTGCAAAAAAAGTGATGGCCTTAGACTGCTTCCTGAAGCTATACAGGACAACTGAGAGCTCAGATCATCTCAGAATGAAAATGAGAACATAACACCCAGGTACATATCTCTTGAATAGAAGGTAGTTGGCCTCCAGGGGTATTGATGTTAAATACTAGAAAACGTGTTTATATAGTTTTATAAATTATACACTTTGTTCATAATTAATGAAAGTAATATTGAACACAGACAGCTTAAATAGTAATAACTGAAGGAACAGTGCCTTGCTTGTTAGTGGGCTATATTTCCTTGTACTTTTTGGGTAACATCAGGAAACTGTTTAAAAGAAAAATCTTCTCAATTTGGATTCCAAGTAGGACAAGACTTCCAGCCAAAGTGGATATAAATTCCTCCCTGCTATCTGATGTCTAACTCTTTGTGATGCTTGGAACCAAATAGTGCTTTGAGGAAAGAATGTTGCTGTCCGAAAGTTCATGGCCAGAGGATATTCAGGTTAAGAAAATAAAGTTATTCTCCTTCATTAATCTCCATTTCCTCCCCAAGATCACCATATGTCCTGCATCTCTTATAATATGCCAATAAAAGAAACTGATAATCAATTATGACATCTTCCTCCAGGGAGCTAGATCTGGCAACACACCCCTCAACACAGTACTGCAGATAGTCAAAGTGTTTGGGTTGGAACTTGAAACGAAATCTATCTGGCATATTGGGTAAATATTGCCAGGGAAGGGTTCCTATATTTGCTTACTTGGTCACTCACTCCTTTCTTGGAAGCATAAGGGTAAAAATTTGTGTCTATATATTCTAGTGCTAGGAAACTAGAAAAATAAGATGCAGAAGGGCAGAGAGCAAAATAAGCCATTAAATAAATGAGCAGGGTGTTTTTCTAATTCACCCAATAACTAGGGAGGACCACTTAATATGCACTCACAGTGTTAAATAAGTAGGTTACTACCCCATTAGACAAGAGTGACCAATTAAGTAGTACTGGAAAGTGCAATTATATGTCAACTCACTACCCAGAGAAAAGGTGGGTGATTACAGACATGAAATAAATCATGCTTCAGCTTGCTGAGAAAGTACTTCAACTACACCTTTGGATTATAATACAAATAATAGAATTGCACTGTTTAGAATACAAGAAGTCAGAAAAATAGACAAAATTAATGATGTCATTTATGATTAACCTTGGGTCAGATTTGTTTTTCCATTTTTGAGCTATATCAACTCCGCCACTTATCACCAGCAACCGTGGACAAGATTCTTCAGACCTGGCTTTTTTTTTTTTTTTCTCAACCTCAGCAGACGCAGTAGTCTCACACTTTCTGAAAGACTAATGGAGCAGAAATATGTGCTGCTCACATCTGGTAAGAATCAAAAGATGAATTTCTGAGCTTATCTACATTCAGTGGAGACTTCTACCTCAGCAGTGTTGCAGAGAATGAATATAAAGCAATGGTGCTTAAGAAATCAGAACTCTTCACTTCTAAGCTGTTCCACTAGAAAACCATACAACTATTCAAACTATGCAGCAGGCACATAAAATGTTTTCGGAATTCCTTGTTGGGAGCTGCTTCTCAGCATGCCAATGAGACAAAGACTTAAACATGATTTTATAACATAATATTGTATTTTTTAACCTGAAATGATAATGTTTGCTTTAATCTCCTCCTTTGGCTCTGCATGGTTTTGAGAGATTTTCATTAGTTTCTAAAAGGCACATTTTTCTTCAAAATAAGATAAATTGGTATTACCAATGAAGATCCAATAATGACCTCACTGTTTGAGGACATTCCTAATGGAGACCTACTCAAATGGTTTATTGCTTCCTGAAGCATGTATTGTTTCCCTATATAAGAAATTAACAAACATTTATTCAGTTATTCATTTGGCAAAGATGTACTGAGTATCTGTTCTGCTCCAGATTGACAAAATGTAGCTTACAGCGAAGGGACAGAAGACAAATAATGAATTATAACTATAGCAAGTGTAGACAGTATTTCAAAATGTGATGATTGATAGTAATAAAAAAGGTACATAAGGAGAAGAAGATGGATTTATTGAGGTTTAGAAGGGAAATCATAGTAATAAAAGTTGACATTTGAGCTAAGAATCCAAGTAGCGAGAGTGTACACTTTCTGGATATCTGGAGTAAGTACTATCAGCAGGGGAAAACCTTAGAGAGCACGCTTGTGTGTCACGAAGGAACAGAACAATCAGTGAAGAGGAAATGGAATAGAAAAGGGCCAAAATAAAACCAGGAAAAGGCAGAGAAGAAACTAGGAGATCTAAATAAACAGAATCATGCAGGTCATCTGGCTCTTCTGACTCACTGAGGGAAGCTCTACTGGATTCTGAGCAGCAGTACGACATGATCTGATTCATGTTTCAGTCAATACCCCTGGGAGCTGCACTTCCGGTGTGGCTGAGAAGTTCTTACTGAACTTCACTCTGTTAATAACTCTGAACCAAATAAACTGAAAAACAAACCCAGAGTGTGGGGATGTTAGAGCGTTGACACTTGAAAAAAGTAATGCATGGAGTGAGATTCCTGTTTTCAGTACAGTATTACAAAATGGCTAAAATTCTACATTAAATCTTATCATCTAAGACTAAAGAATTAGAGGACAGTCTATAACCCACTGGATCTCCTGCTGATTACTGGATCCCAGGTGTACAGGGGTGCCTGAAAGCAGCTTTAGTTAAAGCCCAACTGAAGAAATTGAATGGAAATGTAGCCTAAGTTAGAGGTTTAAGGGACTCAAGGGAGATAGATGTCTATCATGAAGAACAGAGGAGTCTTTTCTGAGGAGTTAATGTTTATGCTGAGATGCGAAGGCTGAGAAGGAGACAGCCATGTGAACACTGGATAAAATGAGGGAGGAAAGCACAGGAACCCAGACTTTGGGGAAACCACAGCCAAACACTCAAATGCAGAAAAGAGCTTGGGATTTTCCAGGAAATGAAACAAGGCCAAATGTTGAATGAGGGAATGTGTAACTTTATTGTAGAACAATAAATGTTCTCAATATTTATTACATGCTCACTACTGTGGGATAATTAAAAAAAGGCACTAAATTTAAACTTTAAACCTCTAGGTTTTTAGTGCAAGGAAACAACTAAACTTCAACATTAGGCAACATGTTGTTGACCAGGGTTTAAGAGTTCAAAACCTACTTTATAAGCGTCATTTTATTTGACCTTCACTGTAGCACAAAGAAACAGGTAGAACATTAATACTATGGCTCTTTAGCCTAGACTCTCTCTGTCTCCGTCTGTGTGTCTGTCTCTCTCTTCTTTTTTTTTCTTTCTCCTTCTTTCCCTTTCTCCCACCCTCCCTCTCTGCTCTGTCTCATAATCCCTAGAATGGCATGGAGCATGGTCTGTACCTGTTTCTCTCACTGGGGTGCCTCCATCTTCAGGTATAGTTCTTAGTTTTGAAGAGTGTACAATGCATTTTCATTAAATACAAAGGTTTTGTAAGTTGGAAGTTGAAGTCACTGAGAGAAAGAAACTTAAATGCTCAAGAGAACGCAGCATGTCAGGGTAGAATCATCTAGAATACATGGCTTTAGTCTCCCAGGCCAATATTGTAACTTGCCCAGTGATTTTCAGTATCTGCTCCTCCTCTTCTTCTCCTTCCTTCTTTTCTTCTTCTCCCTTGCTTCTTTTCTTCCTTCAAATAGCAGTGTTTTGTTTTTAAAATAAAATTGCATTCACCTGAAATAGAAGACAAAAGTTCATTATAAGTGAATCATAAATATTTTATAATTTCAGTATCAAATGATTTTTATATCATTAGGAGATGAGAATGATGGAAGTAGTTTAATGAACATGGACACTAGGCATCAGGTATCCAGATGCACGTGGCAGTCATCTGGCAGTCTCTTAACTTGATTTAGTAATTTGTTTAGTTTTGAATTTCCCATATTAAGAAAATCCACAAAGATTAGAAAGAATTTAGTAGTTACATATGGTAACATGTTTTGTATAGATTTCTAGCAATCTCAAGAGAAGACATAGTATTACTATTTTTAATAAATTAATTTCATTATGAAATAGGTACATGTTACATATATGTCATGATCACACTCAACATTGACAATTTGTACCAGTATATGACATGACTTGATTCTCATTTTTCCCATTCCTCTACCCACCCTACCATCCCTGCCTCCTACATACATAAGCTTTATTTCCCTTTTTTTGGTTACCATCACAATTTTTTTTGCCCTCATTACTCACCCCTACCCACTTTTCCCTCTGAATATTTTCCATTTTACAATATCTGACATACATTCTAGAGCTCATTTACATTTTCAGTTTCTCATATCAGAGAAAAGATATGCTATTTACACATCTGTGACCTGTTTATTTCACTTATGAGTATGGGAGGACATATTCTAAACTTGAATTACATCTGTTAACTCACGTGCAGGCTATAATATAACATAATAGTCCTCTCATAACTGTTATCATGTAGAATTGAAGGCAAGCACTGATAATACGATTTTACTTTATACTTTAATGGACCAAATATATATATTTTATGTTCACCTGTTGTACAGTTTTGCATGAGTGGACATACACAGATCTGAAATAAAAAGGTGGCCCAAGACTTATAAGTTCTCTAATCTATGTCATATGTCCAAGAAGCTCAAATCCATGCCAGGTCTGATAGGAGAAGCTTTATTCTGAGGTCTTGCCTCTAATCTGTCATCTTATACTCCAAAGAAAATGCCTCTAGCTCCCAGGTGTCCAAACATTGCACATTTGAATGATCATATTTTTTACTATATTTAAATATATAGTTTAGAATGCTTTCCTAAAATTAAATTAAACTCACACTATTTATACCTTTGAGGCAGTGCTAGAATTCTGCAGACGTCTGTTTGAAATCAGGGCCCTATAGCACTATCTTTGCTCTAAGTCATACCAAACGCAGGGGTGTGGCTTTGTGGGTGGGATGCATTGAGCTTGGCCTGTTGAGTCCTAGCAATGATACATTATGGGAATTTGAAAGATGTACATGCACATTTTGCTATTCCTCTCACACAATGCCACAAAAACAAAACAATAGACTTGTTTTCTAGTTGAAATGTAATTACGACTGTGTACAAAAATTTAGTTGGAGAACTGAAGGAGCAGTATTCCTTCCACTTCCATTTACTTTATCATTAATCTGTCAAGAGAAGTTCCAAATTTTTAGAGTCCTAAACTATTTGAAAAAAATAGATCATTTGGTTTCATTAACTTAATACTCCATAAATAACTCTCATAAAGTAATGTTATTGATTTTCATTAGCAAAATGAAGCTACTTTCACTTTTGTGAAATGCCCAAACTTACAAGAGAAGGGAACCAAAAAAATTTTATGAAGGACATATGTGTGAGAGAAACAAAAACAAAAATAAAAACAAAAACAAAAAAAAGAAGAACATTGAACTAATATTTGGAAGTTTGTTTTTCTCTCTCTATAGACCTGAAAGGTAGAACACCCCATTTAGTAAAATGAGACTACAATGCACTGATTCTGAGTGGAAATTGGGTTGTAAATAGAACAATATAAAATTCTAATGGGCAGCTTAGTAGTCCCTGGACCCCAGATAATTGTAATGGTAATGCTCTTTCATAACTTCTCAGTTTATTAAATCCTCTCTAGATTTCTAGACTGTCTCCTTCATAAAGACTTCTGTTTTTATTTATAAAGTTTTCACTTCTCCTCTGAATTTCCGCAGAAGTTATGAAGCCTGTGCTTCTTAACCTACTTCTGTGAGGAGGTGGATAGTATAGTTTAGTAACAGGAAGAGGAAGCCAGGCATGGTGGCACATGCCTATAATTCCAGCACTCTGGGTGGTAGAGGGAGGAGGATCGCAAGCTTGAGCCCATGTTGAGTATCTTAGCCATTTAGCAAAAACTATGTCTCAAAATAAAATAAAAATTTAAAATAGGCTTGAAATGCAGTTCAATGTGAAGGTCCTGAATTCAATCCCTGGAACTACAAAGGAAAACAAACAAACAAACAAACAAAAAACGAAGACAAGTAATTTATTCTTCTCACTGTGCCATCAAATAAACAGAATAGCAGGAATTCTATTCTGTTTTTTTCCCAGGATTACTAGGAGAGTGGAGTAAGCTGAGGTTGATAAATACATTTTGAACACGCATAGTACTGACCAGCTACATGCTGTCTTGTGTTAACGTGTAGCTACATTACCAACATTAGGAGTCTTGTCTCCCCACTGTGGGGACTGAGATCTACTTGAGTGCTGGTTCTTTATCTCTATCCCATGATGATTATATAATAATTATTTAGAGCCTTTTAGTTTTACATTAACATTTATGTACCTCTTCATAGTTGCCAAAGCACTTGCCCATGCCTTATGTCTATGGTATTATATGCCAGAAATCTGAGATTTTTGAAAGGCACACTTACCTTCCCAAGGATACTTATGGAAGTGTTGGGGATTATCACACAGGTCTGCAGGTGTCCGAGAGATCTCTATTCACTGTGATTACACTTTTTTCCTTTTTTGTAATCTAGGTACTGCCAAAACACATTTTATTCTAGGCAGTTCATGCACTTCCAGTTATAGAAGGAGTCTGACTTTGTAAACCACGTAAGTCCTCTGGAAGTGATAATATTCACTCTCTACAGTTGGCTGCACCTGCTTCTTTGACAGCTCTCCTTTCCTTTCATCACAAGAAGGGTAATTAGTACATGGCACATGCCTGGAATGCTGTGTAGTCTGGCCTTCTCCACTCAAGAGAGCCAATGTTCACCCTCCGTGACTGCAGATTGCTAGTATCTCCTTTGGGCACTTCCTCCCTCCTTCCCTCCCTCTTTCTTTCTTTCTTTCTTTCACCACTCCTTTCCTGTACATATCTCCATGAACTAGTCATTTTTCCCATAGGGGGATCAAATCCAGGTCTTTCCCATGCTACACGTCTGCTCTAGTATGTCTACTACATCCCTGAGCTGGAGTTCGTTCAGGTCGGAGTGCAGCTAAGCAAGGGGGAGAGCAGATGACTGATTTTAATCATAAAATGTGGTAGTTAAAATCAGACATGAAAAGTGTTTTAGCGAAATCACTGAAGTCATTGGACAAAAATATATTTTTAAATTATTAGGGCATTTTTTGCATCCACGTTTCCCTGGCCCTAATTTATACTGCCTAGGTCATCCAAATTAATTCCAGGCTAAAGTAAACAGTCACTGAGAAAGATTGCATCTTGTTATAATTAAAATCTGAATTTAGGTTAGAATACACTCCTTCAATCACCCGGGGTTTGACTAGGAATAACGGTAATGGTGATGCAGTGGGCGACTGACAAGATCCTCGAATCGTTCTTATCCATTTCTATAATGATTCTGACATTTCATCAAAGCTTTGGGAGAAATTTAGCAATTATTTATTTGACTTTAAAAATCACACGGTGTCAGGATGTACTCAAGTAGCTACAAGTGACACATGTTGAAAGAGAAGAACTGCAATGGCTGCATCCTGACTAAAATTAGAATAAGTGCAAGTGTGTCAGCTGGACAGTGACAGGTCTCACAAAGGGTGCTTAAGGTTAATGAGTGATATTTCATTGTTCAGAACACTAGGAAACTTCAAAAGATGTGAGCTTATCTCAGAAAAGAGCTACCTGAAAAAAAGTCTCCAGAAACTGATGTAAAGATGCATCAATATATATCACAAACACAATAATACAATTACTATTTATTGAGTACGTACTATGTGTTAAAACACTATACACTGGTGAGACTGTAGACTCGTATAACACCTGTGGAGATCAGTTTGGAGATTCCTCAAAAAGCTAGGATTGGAGGTCCCATTTGACCCAGCCTTTGCCCTGCTGGGTATATACACACAAGAATTAAAAGACTCATATCAGAGTGACATATGTGCAACCATGTTTATAGCAGCCCAATTTGTGATTGCTACATCTTGGAAACAACCCAAGTGTCCATCAACTGGAGACTGGATAAAAAAGAGACTGTGGTTCTTCTACAGAATGGAGTATTACTCTGCCATAAAAATGATGTTTGAATCATTTCTACTTAAATGGACATACCTTGAGGATATCCTCATAAGTGAAATAAATAGGGCACAGATAGGTACATATCACATCTTTTCTCTGCTATGAGACAATAAAGATGTAAATGAGTCCTATAATTGTATGTTATATATTGTGAAATAGAAAATGCTCAGTGTAAAATAGGGTGAAGGGGGAAAAATGATGAGATTGTAACAAAAAAGTAAGGAAACAAATTTTATGTATATGGGGGGCGGTAGGGTGGGTAGGGCTATGGTAAAAATGAGAATTAAGTTGTGTCTTATACTGGTACAAATCCCCATTATGGAGTGCAATCATGATGCATATATGTAATGTACCAATAAAGATTTAAAAAAAAACAACAACTATACACTGAGCAGTTCCCTATATTGCCTCAACCTCAGTCCAATCAAAGAAGACTGCTCTATTTCCTTCTCAGTGCAAAAAGGCTTGACAATGACAAGTTAGGACTTGAACCCTATTTGTCCCATCCCAGAGCCAACATTTTGAACCTTTCCCCTTATTACATGGGTCTGATACTAGATACACAATTTCTTAGTGTCGGACCGTGGATATTTCTCCATCAATAATATGAGAAGACTTGACAGAGTTTCATTGGATCTAAATTCTTTTAAGAGAGAATAGGAATATGGACTCTTTGGATGAGGTAAAGTGCTACGGAGAAGTATGTGTGTACATGTGTGTGCATGTGTGGGAGGGTGCTGGTATGAAAATGATGTGCTACCTGGACCCATGAACATTCTCACTCTGTGACCTGAGCTCCTCTCATTACTTCTGGCCAGCTTCTACCTTTTTCATAAACGCTTTTTGTTATTCAAAGGACAGAAAGAGGAGAGAATGTTCTCCTTTAAGTTTGCTACATTTATCACTCCGGCTACTGAAGGCTGGGCCTCAAACAGTGAAGATAAGCAGGAAGAACAATGCTGAGGATCAAGAGACTGCACTTGAGAAACAGACTTAGAGGCCAAGAACTTTTTCTTTTTCTCTCACTATTAACAAAGTATCAGTCTAATTTATATATGTTACATAATGTTCATTTAATATTTAATTTTGTAAAAAATTAAGAATGCATAGGTCAAAATCAATAGCATTCTTATACACAAATCACAGACTCCCAGGAGAAATTAATGAGACAATATCTTTCACAATAGCATTGGAGAAAATGAAATACTTAAGAATCAGTCTCACAAAGGAACAAAAGACCTATATGTTGAAAATAAGAATACTCCAAGAAGAGAGATTGAAGAAGTATCAGAAAATGGAAAGCTTTCTGTAATCTTGCTCCTGTACTTGTGAAAAAACTTTGCAGTCATTCATATGACAATATTGTAGGGTTCTACATGCCAAAGGAAGTATGTCCTTAGTATTTTAATCTGGAATATTCACCACCAATACAACTAACAGATTCTGTCACAGGATGTTCTTATTACTGGGTTCCAAAAAAATCATGTAGCATATTCTAGAAGCATTTTACTTTCTCATTCAAATACTTTCACGGTGACTTTGTGTTTCTAAGTATCTTTGAGGGTGGGGAATCAATCCTGCTTTTTCAGATTGCTTATTTATATGGTGATTGCTTGAAATTAGTGATCTAAATTGAACATGCAAAAGAGTCATTTTCATGTCACACGTCTCCTGACCTATAACTGGCAGCTCAATATTTACTCACCAGTAATCTTCATTGATAATACTTTTGAATCAGTTAAAGACTGATTCATGCACATATATTTTTCATTGTATCTATGGAGAGGAAATGCTTCCAAAAAGCACTCAGAATTACACTTTATAAATGCACCTCACTTTGTCTTCTGAGAAAATTTTTCTAAAAAGTAATTGGTGTTTTTTTTTTTCTGTAGCCATTGCCCTCTGAGGTGAATTTTATTAATTTAAGGATGTCTTTGGTATTTTCAAGGTCAGACCAATTTTAAAAGGTAATTTTTCTGAATATCATACTTTAGTGTTCTGGGAAAGGCAGAATTAGCTCTTGAAGGGCAAAATTTTCTGAAAACCTTCTGGTGGTAACTGTAACTCACAATGATCAAAGTCTCCTCCTGATCTGTGACTTTCTTTGAAAAGCTTAAAAGCACATTGTTCCTCCCCTGAATATATTCCCTAGAGAAGTTTTTGCATGTCTGCAGAGAAAATATGTACTAGAATGTTCATTTTATCATTACAAGTGATAGCAAAAAGTTATAGGTATCCTAAGTGTTACATCAATGGGAAAAAGATATATAAGTTAGATATACCCATATGTGAAATGAATTATCACTACATCCATCAGCATGGGTGAGTCTCCAAATTGTCCAACAAAAAAATTGCAACCTGGTATTGTGGTATGCAGGAAAGACCAGGAGCCTGTTCATGCTCCCTGCTGCTATTGGGGTCTAACTACACACTCCTAGATGGATCTGCACTTTGGTGTCCTCAGCACAGGAGTGAAGAGGTGATAGTCAAGTGATCAGCTGACTAAGGATGAAACCAACACCCTGGGGGAAAATTTCACTCCTGGACTGAAGCGTTACTGTGCCATAGAGACCAGGTGAAAGACAGACTCAGAAAGGAAGTTGCCCTGAGATTCCATGAGAAGCTCCATTCAGACCAGGAAGATCACAGGTCTTGTATTCTGCGGTGGGAGGCCAAATTTGGGTGTAACTTTTGGAGGGGGCTGAATATGAAGGTGATGTCATCGAGTTCTGTGGTCTGCTTAAACTACCACACTGCCATCTACATGCAATGGAGACCAGTGACCTGATTTACTGTGGATTAATATCTGGGTTTCCTTCAGTACATACCATAGACACAGGGAGAGATTGGAAAGAAATGCTTGAAGTCTTAGAAGAAAACAGTTTCCAGAGAAGACTGATCTAAAAGTCCCCAACAATAGCCATGCCACAGCCTCAACATTAGATGCCCTTGAAATTTTTTCTGCTGCATTAATTAATCTGCTGCCCTAAATCTCAGTCTCCCACAATGTCTCTGGACATGAACAAATATAGATAAATTTTCTGCCAAAGCATAACACACATGACCCAGAATCCAATTGTCAATATTGTCCTTGTTTCCAACTGAAATCTCCCGAATCTGGTCTTCATCAGCTGATTTCTGTCAGCATTCTGTCAGCTCTTATCGAATCTCCCATCAAGCTTGGTTTATCTGGGCTACTTACCCAGGCAGAATCTTCAAACATTTCTGAAATCTCCCCATAAGCCAGCTGTAAAGGCTTGTGAACTACATGGACAGGTAATGTCACAGCAATGATTCCATTTCTGTTACAAAAATCTGTCTTAGTCACATTATTGTTGCTGGGACATGATACCCAATGCCAAAATGTTAAAAGAAGAAGTGTTTGGTTTATTTCACAGTTTATAGAGGCTTCAGTCTATTGACAGTTGGTCCCAAGGAAGGGTAGCATGGCAGAGGGGCATGCAGAGGAGAAGCAACATGGCATGCAGGAAATAGTGTTATCAAGGCAGGAGGAAGGATATATTTTATAGTTTTGCAGGTCATACTCACAGACCCCGCCAGACTGCACCTGTCGACATCACACTCAGCTACATAAAAATATTGGAGGACTGATCTAGCATCATATACCCGTCATCTTCCCAAAGTGCCACCTACGAACACACGAGGCTTTGGGGGGACATCTGGATATGAGCCACAACACTCAGATACATGTGAATTATCAAAAATGAATCAGGAAAAGTTAAAGAAATCCTTTAAAAATCCCAATAAATCCAATAATAAAATTGAAGCAGTAATCAGAAACCTACCAATTTAGAAAAGCCCAGGACTTGATAGATTAATTGCCAAATTCTAGGAAAGATCTAACAGTAACATTTCTCAAAATCTTTAATGAAATCAAAAGGGAAGAAGTACTCCCATAACCATTCCTGAAAGCTAGCAGTATTCTGACCCTAAAACCAAACAAGAATCTGATCAAAAAGGTGAAATAAATAGGTCACAGATGTGTAAATATTATATCTTTTCTCTGGTGTGAGAAAATAAAGATGTGAATGAGTTCTAGAATGTATGTTATATATTGTGAAATAGAAAATACTCAAAGTGAAATGGTGTGAAGGGGGAAAATAATGAGATTATAACAAAAAAGAAAGGAAACAAAGTTTATGTATATAGGGGGTGAGGGTGGTAGGGTGGGTAGGGCTATGGGAAAAAATGAGAATTAAGTTGTGTCATATATTGGTACAAATTCTCATTGTTGACTGCGATGATGATGTGTATATGTAATGTACCAATAAAGATTTCGATTAAAAAAAAAGAACTACGGGCAAATCTCTGTAAAGAACATAAGTCCTCAATAAGTTACTGGCAAACGGAATATAACAAATCATCAAAAAGTTCATACCATCATTCTTTGACCAAAAAAAGCTTCATCTGAGGGATGCAAGCAAGGATAGATCAACAAACTCCCATCAATAAATACAATTCATCACATAAGCAGAGGCAAGAACAAAATGGCATGGTCATCTCAACAGAGGCAGAAAAAGCCTTTGACAAAATTCAACATCCACTTATGATTAAAACCATGAAGAAAATAGGTACAAAGGACCTTTTGTGAGTCTGATAAAAGCCATTCAGTAGTAACCTGACAACACCATATTAAACAGGAAAATAATGTAAAGCTTCCCCTCTAAAATTAGGGACAAGACAAGGATTCCCCTATCACCATATGTGTTCCATGTAATCCTAGCTAAATTATCTGGAGCAATCAGGCAAGAGAAAGAAATAAAAGTGGAGCAACCCATTTTTTGGTCCCTTTTCTATCTCTTAGACAGAAGCTAGGAAAAAATAAGTCAAGGTATTATTTGCAGATAACATAGCTTTCTACTTAGAAGACCCGTAATATTCCACCATGAAACTCTTAGAATTAACCAAATTTAGCAACCCAAAAGGATACAAAATAAATTCACATAAATCAATAGTATGCCTGTACACTAACAATGAATTCACTCAAATAAAATAAGAAAAAATACCATTCATAGTAGCATCAAGAAAAAGTAAATACTTATGAATTAACTAGGAAATGGAAGACTTTTTCTATAATGAAACTTGCAGCATTTTGAAAAAGGAAATTGCGGACAACATAAAAAAAAAACAGAAGGATATCCCTTCCTCTTAGACAGGCACAACCAATATAATCCAAATGGCTATAATCCCAATGCTGATGTACAGTTGCAATGTAATCCTAAGCAGAATACCAACAGTAATTCTCATAGATCCAGACAAAAATATTCTAAAATTCATGTGGTAGCAACAGAAACCCAGGAGAGAAAAAGCAGTCCTGGGTAACAAAAGCAAACCAGGAGGCATCACAATCCCCAGTTTGACTCTATGCAATGAATGTACTATGATTAAAACAGCATAGGACTGCACAGAAACAGGTATCTTAATCAGTACCTTGAGGACACACTCATAAGTCAAATAAATAGGACACCGATAATACAGAACAGAACAGAGGAAGTAGAAATGAACTCAGGTACATTCAAATCTTTAATATATCACAAGGAGGAGGCCAGAGATTTAGCTCAGTTGTTCTGGCACCTGCATTGCAAGCGCAAGATACAGAGTTTGATCCCTGGTAACCACATAAAACAATGCTGGGCATGGTGACTCACACTCACCAGCAGTCAGTACCACACACCACAGTGCCAGGTGTGGTGGCTCATACCTGTAATCTAGAACTTGGGAGGCAGAAGTAAGAGGATCACTGAAGTTGAGGCTGAGTTCAGAACCAGCCTGAACCAGAAAGCAAGATCCTGTATTAAAAAAAAAAAAAAAAGGAAAGGTTAAATTCATCTTGGCCCAGAGATTTAGCTCAGTGGTTCCAGAGCCTGCCTTGCAAGCACAGGATCCTGGATTCGATCCCCAGTAACCACATACAACAAAGCTGGGCATAGTGACTCACACTCACCAGCAATCAGTACCACACACCACAGTGCTGGATGTGGTGGCTCATGCCTGTAATCCCAGCCCTTGGGAGGCAGAGACAGGAGGATCACTGAATTTGAGGCTGAACTACAAAGCAAGACTCTGAAAAAAAAAAAAAAGGTTGAATTCATCTTGGCCAAGGGATTTAGCTCAGTGGTTCCAGAGCCTGCCTTGAAAGCACAAGGTCCTGGGTTTGATCCCCAGTAACCACATACGGTAAAGCCAGGCATAGTGACTCACACTCAACAGCAATCAGTATTACATACCACAGTGCTGGGCATAGTGGCTCACACCTGTAATCCTAGCACTCGGAGGTAGAGGCAGGAGGATTGTTGTGAATTCGAGGCTTGCCTAAGCTACATAGTGAGCTCAGGGCCAGCCTGAACCTGAACTACAAAGAAAGACCATATATATCTCACAAAGGGGAGAAAAACACTCTGAAAGATAAGAAATAATACCAAGAATCGATGAATAGTAGTGTATCAAATTAAAATAGTATTCCTAGCTAAGGAAACACAAAGTGGGTGAAGAGACAACCTGCAGATTGGGGAAATAATTCTTCTAGCTATTCCTCAGATGGAAGACTAACATACAGAATGCATAAAGAACTCAAAAGAGACTAGATCCTTTCTCCAGAGTAAAAGAACCAATCAAAAAGGGCAACTGAGGGCCCGGGGTTTAGCTTAGAGGTTCCGGTGCCTGTCTTGCAAGCGCAAGGGCCCGGGTTCAATCCCGGGTAACCACATACAAAGCGAGACCCTGTCTCAAAAAAATAAAGGGCAACTGAAAAGAATAGGAACTTCTCAGGAGTAGAAATGGTCAAAAATATATGAAAAAATGCTCAACATTGCTGGCCCGTACAGAAATGAAAATTAAACCAAGATATGATCGTGCTCCATAAACAATGGCTGTCATTAAGAAAACAAACAATTACAGATGCTAGTGGAAATGTGAGGAAAGGAACTGCTGCACATTGTTGGCATGGATGTAAACTAGTTTAACCACTGTGGGAATCAGTGTGGAGACTCCTCAAAACCTAAATACAGAAATTCCATTTGATTCTGCCATTTTCCTGCTAGATATCTTTCCCAGAGTTAATGTTCTCATGCTACATGGATATATACATAGCTCTTTTTATAGCAGCATACTTCATAGTAACTAAATCTTGGAAGCAGCCTATGTGCACATCAACAGTGAATGGATAAAAAAGGTATAAATACACACAACGAAGTACTACTCTGCCATGAAGAAAGAGAAATTCGAGACATTTTTAGGTAGAGGGCTGCAACTTGAGACCATAATGTTATGTGTAATATGTCAGACGCACAAGCTTAAATGTCACATGGTTTCTCTTACCTGAGAGAAACACAAGGGACAGAGAGGTAGAGACAGAAAAAGAGACAGAGACCGTGGGAAACAGAGAGAGAGAGAGAGAGAGAGAGAGAGAGAGAGAGAGACAGAGAGAGAGACAGAGAGAGAGACAGACAGAGAAAGAGAGACAGAGACAGAGAGAGAGACAGAGAGAGACAGAGACAGAGAAAAGACAGTATAAAAGATATACAAATAAGAAGTAGGGAGATGATATTTTTCAAATAATGGAGTAAGAAGAAACAGAGTGAGTGGGAGGGTTATGACAGAAAGGGGATTAAACAGTTGAAGAGAAAATGATGAAAATAAAGGCTTCACAAATGGAAAGAAGAAGAAGAATTGGAAGGAGTGGAAGGGTAGGGACTTTAAAGATAACAATATGGTTGACCCTGCTATTTCCTTGCTAAGTATATACATGAAAGAATTAAAAGATTCATATCACAGCAACATTTGTGCACCCATGTTTATATTAACTCAGTTTGTGATAGCTAAATCTTGGAAACAGCCCAAATGCACATCAACCGGAGACTGGACAAAGAAGATTTTTAAAAATAAAATGGAGTATTACTCTACCATAAAGAATGATATATTTGAGTATTTATACTCAAATGGATGTACCTTGAGGACATACTCATAAGTCAAATAAATAGGACACAAAAATACTATATCATTTCTTTGGTAGGAGAAGCTGAAGTTGTAAATGAGTTCTAAAATATATGATACGTATTGTGAAATAAGAAGAAAATATTCAAAGGGAAAAAGCAGTAAGGGCTAGTAAAGAAGGAAAGAAAAAAATTGATAGTAGAAAAAGGAAACAAAGCTTACATATATAGGGACAGCGGGCTGTAGAGAGGGCAGGGGAATGGGAAAAATGAAAATCAAGATGTGTCATATACTGGTACAAACCCTCAATGTTGAATGTGATTATATGTGTATATAAAATGCACCAAAATAAATTTTTAAAGACATTAAAACATATTATGCATATGTATGTATCTATATCTATATCTATCTATCTATAGAGAGATATTTATATTACATTTATTGGGGGAATTGGCATATCTATCTATCTATCCTTAGATAGATAGATAGATAGATAGATAGATAGATAGATATGCCAATTCCCCACAATAAATGTATCACTTTGTATTGTGGACATGTACTAATACAGGTAAAGATTAGCAAAACTGTGAAACATTGCTGTTCTTTTCATTCATTGTTTTGTTTGGAAAGCTTGACATAATTCTAATAAAGTGTTCTATTTATGTTGAAATCACTGAATGACACATGTGGTTGGATAACTTTTCATTGAAGTCTTGTACCATGCAAAATGTATCTGTTCAGATAAGCTATACTATGCTGCTTTAATAAAGTCCTCAAATCTCAGTGGCTTAATGTCACAATATATCCAGGACAGATAATCTTAAAACTGTGTTCCTGAGTCATTCAGAGGCTCAAGGTGATACAGGCTTCACCTTATCTCACGTCTCACTGATCAGTCCACCAAACAGAGGCAGGAGAAATAAGCACATTAGCTTTTAAAGCTTCTGCACAGAAGTGGTACATTTCATTTTCGTTGAGGTTCATTGTTCAAAATAAGTGATACAGTCACACTGACCTTTTAGGAGGACTGGGGTGTTTAATTTTGTCATGTTATTTGAAGGAAAAAATCATTTCAAATATTTGGTGAAAAACTACGAGTAGCTACCAGACTAAATATTCTCTAGTACCTATTTATCATCTGTCTCTTTCCACCATTTATATCCAGTAAATGTATATGATATGAATGGAAATATTGAACATTGTATTTAAGTTAGTAATAATTGTTTTGGGGGAAGAAGGGAGAGGAGTGGAAAGGGATGAAGAGGCTGGGCAAGCACCGTCTGTCACTTCCATTAACTCTTTACCTGTCCTAATCTGCTCTCTGCTTGGAGAGGCTGAGCAGTACACACACTGAATGGTTAACCTACATTACCTAGCTTCTGGTTGGGTTCAGACAGTAGGGAAACGAGAGAGATAAAAGTCAGGAAGAAGAGTATTCTCTCTCCTTCTCAACACATTCATGCAAAATGAATCTGTCAGCAAGCCAAAGGGTCTGCTGCTCTCAAGGAGGCCAGCTTAGGATCATTCTGCTTTGGCATTCAGGTGTCTCTCTCTCTTCTATCACAGACCCTACAGGTAACAGTTTAGTTGCCACCCCCAAATGTCTACCCTACCCTCTGTGGCTCTCCTGTGCACATACCTTTGTGAGTAATTCTTTTTAAAAGAGACTCTGAATGACCCTAGATTGAATGTATGATCACGTTTCTTTTTGGGAACTATGTGGGTAAATATAAACAAGAGATTTCATTTATACCAATAATATTTTAATTCACATGCTGGGTTGTAGGCACAGAGGGATTCAATAAAATAATCTATGTTTGCAATACAGTTTCATAAGAAATACAAAAAATGTTAAAACACACTATAATAATCACAATCCATCCAACCTAAAAGCCAAATTACCTTTAAAAATTATTTTACTGACAATTACATGGTGATTAAAATTGGCTTTTATTCCATTTATCTTTGGCATTTTTCTAGATTGACCAGTGTTCAATACTATTTCTTTTGCATTCAAACTTCAAAATTTCTTTTGCATTCATGACAGTACTAACTAAAGCAAACTTTGAATTAAATTAGAAATGAAATGTTCAATAAAATTCAGTTAGATGATGTCTGAGTAGTCTTTGGTTTGACTATAAAACATATGACACTTGCAGAATATATAAAGCACATGGATTGTAATGTGTTAGTCATCTTTCCATCATTCTACCGAAATACCTGGAAATTAACGTGTAACTATGGCTCACACTTTTTGAATCCAGGCTAAGATATAGCTGTACCTTGTGAGGTCAGCACATTACAGGGAGAGCTCATGGCAGAGCCAAACCATTTAAATCAGGAACCAGAAGGCAAAGAGAAAGATGGAGAGACTGAGGTTCCACTATACCTTTCAAGAGCAATTCTCCAAATATCTAAAGACCTATTAAAGGCCATGTTTCCTAAAGGTCATCAGCACCTCCCTGTGGGTACTACACATGGATTATTGGGAGACATTGCCCATATATGGAGCATAACAGCTAGATAGCTCTCTGGGCATGTATGTAAGTCTTTTCCCAGCAGTTGCAATACATACTTACCATGAATCATTTGAATCACTTATACCTGTATACAAACCTTTTAAAATGCCAGCCAAGCTCAATATCAAAATTATGTCTAAGTAAATACCATAGAAAAAATGAGATATAACTGTAAGAATAAAGGTTTTTCTTTTATTGGAAATCTTAGTTAAAGGCATTGAAAAGATAACGACAAATCTCTATAAAAATCTGTATTAACTATGAGTGAGCAAGAAAATAAAGAATTAGAATGCTCAATTATAAAAACTACAAGGCTTCTCCCAGAATGACTGGCAAAGTTTGCAAAAATTTCTTGCATTTCATATAAAATATAACTTGAAAAATAGTGTTATTTTTATGAGTATGCATTGCATAACAAAAATAAACAAAACTAATTACTGAGCATATCTTGAAGAAAAGATCTTGGATTCTTATCACAGTTGTGCTGATTTAATGTTTTACATTAAAGTAAAGGAAAAATGCAAAACTCTGATGAAAGAAATAAACTAAGACTTACGTGATTATTATCCATGTGATTGGAAGGCTAAACACTTTCTAAATATTAGCTCTTCCTAAATTGATCTGTAATTCAATGCCACAATAAAGAAAATCCTAGAAAGTAAGTTTGTGAATTTTGACAAACTTATTCTATAGTTTATATGCAAAGACAGAAGGCCCAGAGTAAACAACATAGTACTGAAAGAGAACAAATTTGGAAGGTTATGACTCACTCTAATACCACATAGTTAATTAAGACAATGTGTTATTGGTGAAAGAACAGAAAATTGTTAGTGAAGCAGAACAGAAAACCCAGAAATAGGCCCACAGGGATATAAGAATCTGATTTCTGACAAATACAAGCAGTATAGTGAAGAAAAGATAGGCTTTTCAATAAATGACCCTGGAAAAGGGGGATCTTCGCACATAGAAATGAGGATTTTGATACAAACCTTATACCATTCACAAAACTTAATGTGAAATGGATCACAGACCTGAATTTAAAATCTGAAACTTAAGACTTCTAGAAGATGACACAGACAATGACCTTGTATTTCATGGTAATTTTTCAGATAAAACATCAGTGGCATGGTCCATGAAAGAAAATATTTTCAAAATAAATAACTAATGAAAGATTCTTTCCAAAATATGCACAGGTCTTTTAAAACTGTAAACTAAGAATAAAAGATACTTAATTATTTTTCCCATTGTCTTGCCCTCCTATCAACTCTGCCCCCCATATACATAAGCTTGTTTCGTTTTTCCCTTTTTACAATCAAATTTGTTTTTTCCCTTCTTTGCTTTCCTAACATATATCATGTACAGGTACAAACTGCCAATGAGGTATGTGATAATAATGGGTATCTAAAAAATACTAATAAACTCAAAAGATTAAAAACAGATACTTGATTAGATTGGGTCAAAATCTTAACAGATATCTCATCATAGAGGACATACAGAACTAAACATACAAAAAGTACTCCACATCTTATGCCATCAAGGAAATACAAATCAAAGGACAACAAGTCACTATTATACATCTGTTAGAATGGCCAAAATCCAAAGTGCTGAAAACAAGAAATGTGTGAAGATATGGAGCTCTCATTCACAGTAGGTGGGGATGGAAAGTGCTACCATTTCCTATTTCTAGTAATGAATTCTACAGACTGGGAGTATTTATAAAGGAAGGAGATTTATGACATCTACACATATCTGACTGTAGATGTTAATAGCAGCTTTATTCACAATTGTCAACCTTAGAAACCACCAAATATCCTTCAGTATGTTATAGTGTAAACAAACTGTAGTACGTCTTGTCATTGGAATATTACTCAGAGCTGAAAAGAAATGAGCTGCCAATCCTGACTGAAATCCCAACAGCATGTTTCACAGATCTAGAGAAAAAAAAAATTTCATCTGGAACCAAAAGAAACCTAGAATAGCAAAAGCAATTCTAAGTGACATAGACATGGTGGGGGGTATTAAAACTCTGAACCTGAAACTATAGTATAAAGGCACATGTGATAAAATCCACACGGTACTGGCAAAGTAACAGACCAAAGGATCAGTGGAGTAGATTAGAAGATCCAGAAACTACCCCAGATACATTGAGCCACCTCATCTTTGACAAAGGAGACACAAATCTTCACTGGAGGGAAGATAGCCTCTTTAACAAATGGTGCTGGAAAAACTGGGCTTTAACCTGGCAAAGACTAAAGCTAGACCTAGCTCTTTCACTGTGTACCAAGCTAAAATCAAAGTGGATAAGACCTAAATATTAAAACGGACACTCTAAATCAACTACAAAAGAGGTTAGATAAAACTCTTGAAGACATTGGCTTAGGGAAAGACTTCTTGAACAAAACCTTTGTAGCACAAGAATTGGCAGAAGAAATTAACACATGGGATCTCATTCTATTAAAAAGCTGCACAGCAAAGGAAACCACCAACAGAGTGAAAATGCAACCAACAATGTGGGAAAGAACCTTTTCCAGCTGTTCCTCAGACAAAGGGCTACTACCTAGAATATAAGAGAGCTTAAAAAAATCAGCCCATCCAAATTTAAAGGCCCAATTCAAAAATGGGCATCTGAAATGAACAGATACTTTTCAGAGGAGGAAGTAAGAGCAGCTAAGAAGCATATGAAGAAATGCTCAACATCATTGATCATTTGAGAGATGCAGATGAAAACAACACTGAGATTCCATCTCACTCACAAAAAATAGCTGCTATTTCAGAATTAGCCAGCAACAAATGTTAGCAAGACTGCAGAGAAAAGGGAACATTTCTCCACTATTGGTGGGAATATAGACTTGTACAGTTTTTGTGGAGATCAGTGTAGAGATTCCTCAAAAAGCTAGGATTGGAAGTCCCATTTGACCCAACCATAGCTCTGCTAGGTATATATACAAAAGAATTAAAAGATTCATTTCACAGCGACATATGTGCACCTGTATTTATAGCAGCTCAGTTTGTGATTGCTAAATCTTGGAAACTACTCAAATGTCCGTCAACTGGAGACTGGATAAAGATGTGGTTCTTTTATAGAGTGGAGTATTACTCTGTCATTAAAAATGATAAGATTGAGTCATTCCTATTCAAATGGATGTACCTTGAGGAAGTCCTCATAAGCAAAATAAACAGGTCACAGATGTGTAAATATATTTTTTCTCTGGTATGAGAAAATGAAGTCATAAATGGTTTGTATGTATAGTTGACATTGTGAAATAGAGAATCTTTAAAAAAGAAAAGAGTGTAGGGGTAAATAACAAGGGGAAAACAAATGTGGTAATAATAAAGGAAAAAGGAAACAAATTATGTATAAAGGTGGAGGAGACGCAGGTTGGGGGGAAAGGGAAAAAATGAGAATCAAGTAGTATCATATTCTGGTACAAACTCTCAATGTTAAAATGCGATGATGATGTGTATTCATAATGTACCAATAAAGATTTAAAATAAAAAAAGAAGAAATGAGCTGCCACACCATATAAATATACGGAGGTAATATACTAGATTAAAAAAAATCTACAAAGAGTACTTTTTTTTTTTTTTAGGTTTTTTAAAGGTTTTTTTTGAGAGAGGGTCTCGCTTTGTGGTTCAGGCTGGCCCTGAGCTCAGCCTCAAACTCACATCACAGCAATCCTCCTGCCTCTGCCTCCCAAGTGCTGGGATTACAGGCGTGAGCCACCACACCCGGCACTGTGGCATGTGGTATTGGTTGCAGCTGGGTGTGAGTCTCCACACCCAGTATTGTATGTGGTTACTGGGGATCAAACCTGGGTTCTTGTGCTTGCAAGACAGGCGCCGGAACCACTGAGCTAACTCCCCGGCCCAAGAGCACATATTTTATAATTCAAACAGATGACATCACTATAGAAGTAATAAAAAGATAGGTGATTGTCAGGGGCTAAGAGGGAGAGAAGGGTGAATTGACAGAAGGCAGAAGACTTGTAGATCAATGGAACACACTCTGTACGATGTTCTAATGGTAGATACATGACCTTATATATTTGTTGAAACTCCTAGAATACATAACAAGAGTGAATCATATGTAAGCTATTGATTTGAGTGGTAATGATGCGTCAATATAGGCTTTTGAGCTGTAACACATATGACACTTTGGTGTGCGATATTCATAATAGGGGAAGCTATGCATGGGCAGGGAAGAGGGTAAATAGGAAATCTCAGTACCTTTGTCAATTTTGCTTTTAACCTAGCACTGATCTAAAATAACGCACTAAAATATTTAATGTAGTTTTTGATATCCAATTTTTTGTTTTTTAGGGGTTTTTTTTGAGACAGGGTCTCACTTTATGGTTCAGGCTGGCCCTGAGCTCAGCCTCAAACTCACATCATAGCAATCCTCCTGCCTCTGCCTCCCAAGTCCTGGGATGACAGGCGTGAGCCACCATGCCCGGCACTGTGGTATGTGGTACTGGTTGTTGGTGGGTGTGAGTCTCCATGCCCAGTATGGTATGTGGTTACCGGGGATCGAACCCGGGTCCTTGCACTTGCAAGACAAGTGCCGGAACCACTGAGCTAACTCCCTGGTCCAAGATGAGCTTCTTGATAGCTGAGCAAATGTAGATTCCCAGAGGGTGACGGTCCAGAGGAGGTAGGAGTTTTGTAGCCTTTCCCATATACCTTGCCCTATCCATCTCCTCATCTTAGCCCTTTCCAATAGCCTTTGTTATACATACGTAAAGACAAGTGTTTACCCAGAGGTTCATGAACAAAGGAGTAAAATCCACGGAGAAGACTGTGAAGACCACGATGTTAGCTGGCTGGTCATTGGAAGGGCGGCATTTTGTGGAACTGAGCTTTTAATGTGCGGGATCTGATGTTAGCCCTATGCCATCGAGTCCGAAGGGAATCGCACCAGAGGACACTCATCCCAGGTCCTCTGTAGTACTGGATGCTGGCAGAGAGAAAGTCCTACACATTTTGGTGACCAGAGGGAAAGTGTTGCACTAAGAGAGTGCATGAGAGTAGAGAAAACAGCACTAGAGCTTTGGCTTCTCCTATATCCCTTACTAGTGATATGTTCCAATTGAGTTTTAATTTTCTTTACATATTTTTAGTTTTTCATATTTTCTGCAATAAATATTTATGTAGGAACAGGGGAAAAGAATGTAACTATCACTTTTTAAATTAAGTTCTAGTCTCCTGTGAATCCAATAGCACAAGGCAAAATTATTAGTAAATGGGCAGAAATGAGGCTTAGAGAAGAAGCTGAGCTTGGGCCTGACCCAGGCTGCTCTGGGTAGCAAAGCAGGCAGACTCGAGCTTGCCACACCTTTTATTCAGTCCATTCTGAGCAAGCAGTGTTACAGGTCACTCAGAGGGCAGTCGTTTCAGAACTATGCAAGTATTCAAGGAGGTATAGAAGCACTTTAGACAGCTTGGGAATTCTTTAGTATTTATCTCAAGAGTCTTTCTATTATTCTGATAGGTATAACATTTAACTATATTTGAAAGTAATATCCTGCCCAGTGTAAGTACTTTGATATCCCAGTAGGCTTTTGGTTTGTTGTTTTCTTCCTTTATCATGAGGATATCACTGCCTGGAGTTCCATTTTATGTCTCTTTGATACGCTATGGATTTGAGAGAATTTTATGTTTTATTTTGAGTATGGCAAAAAAAAATTGCCTGCTTCTTGTAAACGTTAGTACCTGGGAGATATTCATAATGTTGTGTTTATACAGCATCTGTAAATTGACCCTTCCTCTTTTGCCTGGAGTTATACTTGAATATAGAGTGATTCATTACTTAAATTATTTTCCATAAAATATCAGAAATAAATAAGGGGAGAAAGAAGCATACACAAGTGAATGCACTAAATATGATTATGTAAGCGTCCTACCGAAAATGAACTTGGGAGAGAGTAGATTTTTTGCAAGATGCTGCAAGGGGAATGTGGAATTTCATATTTTAATATAGACAGAAAGGAATGAAGTGTTCCAAGTCTGTAGCACACAAAGGGTGTAACTTCAAAGAATCCACAGCTGAGATGAAGAGACGGACTGAGCGAAGAAAGGGTGAAGGATGAAAATGATTAAAACTTATTATGTACGTGTTCTAATTCCTCGCAAAGAATGTAAACATCACTCTCTACAAACGTGTACTAAAAAAAAAAAATGAAAAACTACCTATCAGTGCCAGAAGGAAGCTAACATATAACCTTTGCCCAGTTGCCCAGTCCTCTACCAGCTTGTCCTAGGCAGTCCTTGTTAGCTTCCTTGCAATCTTCTAGCATAATGATTTGTGTGGTCAGGAGAAATATGTGGTATCCTAATACTGAAAATAATCTTTTATTTCAATTTAGTGATTGCTACCCTGCGACACTTACTTTGTTAAATCAGGCCCTGCATTCCAGAATGTAGAGTGTACACAGGAAGACTCGTACGTGCACTAACCATGCCACACCCAGGCACACTGTGGCAGGTGACAGAAGGGCAAAGCTATACCAAGCACGAGGGAGCGCAGTTTGGAGGGGGAGAGGCAGTCACTGGCATCTGAACTGAGACCTCAAGTGTCATTATTACTCAGGTCTGATGAAAAGCCCATTGTGTTTGGCGTTGTGCATTCCTAAGGCGAGAAAGAGGTAAACTCAAAAAAAGAGGTGAATAACCAGGGGAAAAAGAATGTGAGAGTAATAAAGAAAAAAGGAAACAAAGATTACGTATATGGGGTGGGGGGGTTGCAGGGCAGAGGAAAGAGGAAACAATGAGAATCAATTCATGCCATATTCTGGTACAAACTCTCAATGTTGAATGCGATGATGATGTGTATTCATAATGTACCAATAAAGAGTTTTTGGTTTTTTTTGAGACAAGGTCTCGCTTTATAGTTTAGGCTGGCCCTGAGCTCAGCCTCAAACTCACAGCAATCCTCCTGCCTCAGCCTCTGCCTCTGCCTCCTGAGTGTTGGGATTACAGGCGTGAACCACCACACCCGGCACTGTGGTATGTGGTACTGGTTGCTACTGGGTGTGAGTCTCCACGCCCAGTAT